>APFE031429141.1:0-19035 GCA_000404065.3 Pinus taeda | reverse complement strand
ACTACATCATATACCTCCACTTCCAGGGATGGCCTAAAAATGTACAATGCTACTGAAGAAATGGAATACATCATTGAATTTGTGGTGTGAAGTCATGTCAAATGACTTTAAATTTGACCCCTTTCAGACACCATCAAAATATGGATCCGCAGGAATCTCAAAGATTCCTTCTAGTTGGTTGAATGGATTTTTTCTACTCATATGACAATTATGAGCTCACGACTGCGCTCCTTGCGAAACACTGAGGAATTTGAGTATAAAATCTGTATGGTTTTGAAACTATTAAAAATCAACCCTTAGGGAATATTTTTGAGTCCTCGTGATTCCATAAAGATTCTTCTCTGTGGAGTTGACTAAAATTCCACTGCTCATATCAGAAAATTGATCACGCCATTATACTCCTGGAAAAATTCTGGTTCATTTGAGTATAAATTTGACATGATTATGTCAATCTGAAAATTTGGCCCCAAGGGAGTCTTTTAGATTCTATGCAGATTCCTGTGTCAAGATTCCACTTTCATGGTTCCACCCTCATCAGTCTGTCTCTGGAAAATACGATGCTTAGATCAAAAAATCATCTACACAATCATACTCTTGGGGAAATTCTGATTCATTTGAGTATAAATTTGGCATAATTTTGATACTGTAAAAATTTTGGCTTTGAGGAATCTAAAAGATTCCTCCAATATTCCAAATCATTGTTCCACCACTCCAAGTTCCATCATAGGTTAAATTTCCACCCTCAGTCTATGTGCTAACATCTTGGTGTTGGGTTCCACTCTCGGCTCCTCTATTGGCCCTTGTGAATGGCAAAAATCAGTTTTTAAATATATTTCTCATGTCTCAATTCCAAGAAATGTGCATTGGCGGACTGGCTAGAAGATTATTTTTAAGTTCAACGGTTTGGGGAGGTCTCGAGGTCAAACCCCACACGACCCATGATATGGCATATGTTTGGTTTAATATGGGGCACTGTTTGTTTTGGTCGGGGGCCGCATGTGGGGCGGGCCGACCTACGCAGTAAGCGGGTTTGATCCCTGCCAACCCCATAATATAATGTCGTTTCATATGGCCATTCGCCATTTAATATATGTGTGTGTGTGTGTGTGTGTGTGTGTGTAACAGATATGAGGGGTGGCGAGGGTGGTGACCTACCATGCTATTTTTATATATATTTTTTATAATAATAATATTTAAAAACAAACCATCAGATTTTTAGGATTCATTAGAAAAATTAAGTAGGCAACAAATTTTCCTTTTCTGATTGTCGGAAACCATCACAATGAAGCGCTAAATTGTTGTCTCATTAGTGGCTACCAATGGGCTAGTTTAACCAAAACTTTGATTGGCCATAACTTTCACATACGAACTCAGCTTGGGGTGTCATTTGCATCGTTGGAAATCTTGTGACGAGCTCTTCGATATTACTCTAGTTTCACTTTAATCCAATAAAATTTATTTTTGAACTTTTCCAAAGCCACTTTTGAATTCTGAGTTTTTCTGGAGCCACCTGGATCATTCCTCCCCACTGAGGAGCTTTTGGTCCTCCAAATGCATCAACATAATCTGGAATTGTAGTGTTACATTGTTTGCACAACAAGTGCCCTGACAAGTCACACTTCCTTCTCCTTCACCCTTGTTCTTTGGAGCTATAAGTTATGACCCGACACCTGCATTCTCTGCAAACCTATAGTACAATATTTTACAAACTACATGCTAAATTACATGACCCAAGCATCCCCATACTTTCCAAGAGTTTACAACACATGCTCTTTGGTCAAGTTTACATCAAAATATAAACCAATACCCCAGTAATCAATAAAAGGCCAAAAACATCATCATTGCCTTAATAAGCGATGGAAAACACATCATCACATTTACAATCATATCACAAAAAATGATTTACAAAATGCAACCATGAAAAACTACCATATCTAGTAAAACTATCTCTCACTCATCAAGGTGAATGGTTCATCTCCTTATGGCACATTCGCTTGTTGAACATCTTCACCAGTTGGTTCCTGCATGGGCACTTGTGCTTGAGACGCTGCTCTAGATGGAGCCTCCAACATGTGGCTCTTTGATGTCCACCTATGTTGCAATGATTGTAAAAATTCTTCTTCCTCCATACCTACTTAACCTTCTTCCTTCCATGATGTGGAGAAGGCCTTTCATGTCTTATCCTCTTTCTTCCTGCCATTCTCTTCCAGCACTCGAAAATGACGTGGTTGTGCGAGCCAAAAAAACTACATGGTTTTATACGCCATGATTTTTGCTCATCATTAATGTGCTTGTAATCAAAATGAACTTTAGAATATTGAGACTTTTTATACCTTTCTTGATTGTCTCTTGTGTGATCCTAGAAATGAGAGCTTGCCTTAGCTCTTCCTCTACAATTTACATTGTCATGGGAGGATTGTGATGTGTTCCAATCATCCTCTTTATCTGATGGTTTTGACAATTCCTTGGAAGCTTCTGCTACCTTTGAGCACTCTCCTTCAGTGTACCCCATCTTGGTAAGGAGTCTCATACCATTTCTTGAAATGGGTACCTCAAGGCTTCCAACAGAAATAGTATCATGTGAAAAGGAAATTGAAGAACAATCAACATTGTTTACCTCATCTGTAAATTCTAAAACAGATGATGATAGCTTCACTAAGCCTTCATTGTGTTTCAATTTTTCCAAGGCCTCTTCCGTGGCTCATAACTAAAGTTGCAATTTCTACTTCTCCTCTTTTTTCTTCTTGTAAAAGTCTCTTCAATTCAACATTCTCTTCTTGAAGGCTCTAATTGATATCATTTGAATGATGAGAAGACAATGAAGAAGATGAATGATCACTAGAAGATGGAGATGGAGCATCATCCTCTGATTTTTCTCTCTTGTTCTTCTCTTTCCATTTTCTCCTCATAATCTGCATACATTATGAGTGTCATCATAGAGATCTTTGTTGTTCTCCATTTCCCTTCTTGTTGCACATTCAATATCTAGTTATCATTCACACTCGCAATTCACATCAACAAGAAGACCACTATGATACCAAACTTGATCCAAATTTTCTCAGCTACCGAAATTAACCAAGGTCTTTTAATTTTGTGAAGTTAGCAGAATTGCATGTTAAAGAGTATGAAAAACCATTTGTGCGTACTTTAAAGAAGAGGAAACATAATAACATCCATCAAATCAAAGAACACAAAAAAATTGATAACGAATTTCACCCAGTGTGGGTTACATCTCTGAGCCCAGTGTCAAGAGTGGGGAGGTCACTTCATTAAATGTTACAAGATGATGATGAGTACATGGTACATTCTTTGTCAATAAAAGGATAAACCCCCTCAACTATAGTGGCAAGATGATAAATTATCATATGGCATGGCATACTAGTGTCGTTCAACATAATGGTAGCAAGGATCTCAACAAAAAAAATCATCATTTCACAAATAAAAAAAAGACATGGTATAACTACATCATATACCTCCAATTCCGGGAATGGCCTAAAAATGCACAACTCTGTTGAAGAAATGGACTACACAAGGAGGGATAACCAAGAGAAGGGGTCAAAGAAGAAGTAGACACAGTGAAAGAGGACGTTTGTTCCCTCATTTGAATTCATCAAGGAATCTGTTCACACGTGTGACATTCATATCTAAACTAGGGCATCATTTTGTATGGGCATATTGTTGGGTTAGAGGCTCGATCTTGCGATAGTAGGAAGGAGTAATTTATCTAGAAGAAGTTGGAAAGAAGAATGAAGTCATAAAAGGGCTACAATATCCCTAACCCTCTTTGCACATGCGATTATATTCTAAAGCCGATGGGTCTATTCTCGCTGCCCTAGAACAGTCACTCTTTCAGCATCAGGAAGTCTCAATACAAAGGATCATGGTATGTGAGATCAATCTCCAAGGAAAGTGAGGATAAGGGAAGGCTAAGTGAGCTTATCCTTGATCATATTTGTTGATTGTGATACTAATGTTGCAGATCTACAATGTTGTCTAGAATTGTAGAAGGAAACAACTTGTTTGGGTACATTTTGGAGGTATTGTCATTTTGATGTTGAAGGCGGTCTTGAGTCAAAGTTTGGGTCTTGGAATTCATCAATAAATATTCTATAAGAAAAAGTTCGAAGGGTTTTTCCCCTCATGATTTGGACAGGTTTTTTCCCTGGCTTGGTGCCAATATCTTGTGTACTTGTACATTTTTTATCTTCTTGTTTTGATAGTTGGTTGATGATAATAACATATGTTAGTAATAAGAAGCAAAATATAGGAAAACAATATCACAAGAAGTTATCATAGTTAAGAGAAATTGAATTATTAAATTGCCCTAAATTTCTCAACATGGTGTCAGAGGGAGGTTCTATAATGGGTATGAAGAAGATCACCTCCCTCATGAAGCAATTGGCAAGCATTGGATCAATGAAAAGCTTCATCAAACAACAGATCAAGCAAGTATGGATTAATCGTATCTCTAGAATCGATATATCTACAAAAGTTGATGGCTTATTCTGTGCACTCTCTGGCACGTTTCAAGATGAAAATATTTGGGTAATCAATAGTGGAGATTCAAGGAATATGACAGGATACCACCACCAACCCAAGACTCTCTCCAAGGGAAAGTCCTCATATTTTGTGGAGCTTGGTGACAACAAAAGTTATCTGGTAAAAGGCATTGGATCTACCTCCATCAAGCTTGAAGACTGAAGCAACATTCATCTCAACAACATCCTTTATGTTCCAGGTCTGTGCAAAAATCTTATTTCTATTTCATCTTTAGAAGAAAATGGTGATAGGTTTGCCTTTATAGATGGAAGAGTAGTTATTTGGGCTAAAGATTCAAGCATTGACAAATATAGAACTATTGGTGTCCGAGAAGGTAGATTATATAGATTAGATTCTCTTGTCAATCAAGCACTTGTTCATATTGAAATTATTCCATGTGAATTATGGCATAGAAGATTGGGTCACTTTCACTACAAAATTCTTCCAACCCTAAATTCCATAGTAAATGGAATCCTGAATCTCAAAGAAGAACATGAAGATGTATGTAAAGGTTGTGCGTTGGGCAAGATTGCAAAGAAACCATTTGGACATAGCACATCTCGTGCTCAAGAGATACTTGATCTCATGCACTCTAATGTTTGTGTTCCCGTAACAAAATATCTTGGAGGACATCTATACTATGTCACCTTCATATATTATCACTCCAGGAAAACTTGCGTTTACCTTATCAAATCCAAAGATGAAGACTTTTCAAAATTCCAAGAATTCAAAGCTGAAGTGGAAATCTCATAGAAAGAAAGATCAAGACTTTAAGATCTGATAACAGTGGGGAATACACTTCTAAATAACTTATAGCCTTCTACAAGGAGGCTGGAATTAAGAGGGAGCTCATAGTTCCATATAGTTCTTAGTAGAATGGATCAGTTGAACGAAAGAACAGGGCCATAGAAGAAAGTGTCAAGCAATGCTTCATGACCAAGATCTACCAAAATTCCTATGGGTCAAAGCAACAAAGATTGTTGTCTATATTCAAAATAGAAGTCCCCACAGGTCTCTGAATAATCGAACTCCCAAAGAAGCTTTCACTGGAAAGAAACCTATTGTGCACTATCTCTAAATATTTGGATGTCTAGTATATATCCACATTCCCAAGGACAAAAGGAAGAATCTAGATCTGGCTAGCAAGAAGGAAATATTTGTGGGATATGGTAATTCATCCAAGGTTTATAGAAAATACATCAATGAAGCACATCAAATAGAGGTAAGCTAAGATGTAATCTTTGATGAATATTGCATTCAAAAAGTCAAAAGATATTTCATCTTTTTCTAATGAAGAATATATTCCTATATTTGAGGAATAAGTCAGTAAAGAAGATTCTCATCAAGAAGATGAAGGTCCTAGTGAACCTATCACTATCCTTGAAAAGAGGAAGAGACCTAATTGTTTGACCTCCACACTTTAAGATGCTAAAAGACACTAGTCAAGTGGAAAATTTAGAGAAAGCAAGAAACCTAAAAGGTACTCTGGGTATGCAACCTACATGTCAAAATTGATAGAAGATGAGCCATCCACATTTGAAGAAGCTTCCAATTGATCTGAATGGAAGTTTGCCATGAATGAGGAATACCAATCTATAATGAAGAATGGTGTTTGGGAAATTGTTCCTAGACTAGAAAACAAATTTGTGGTAACCTCGAAATGGATTTACAAGATCAAGCATGTTGTGGATGGGAGCATAAAAACAATACAAATTTAGGTTTGTGGCTAGAGGTTTCTCTCAAGAATAAGGAAATCACTATGAAGGAACCTTTTCTCCTACAACAAGATATACACTCATCCCTTCACTGATTTCTCTTGCAACATCCATGAAGTGGAAAGTTCATCAAATGGACGTAAAGAAAACATTTCTAAATGGCACCATAGACGAAGAAGTCTACATTAAGAAACCTTTGGGATTTGAAGTCAAGGATAAAGAAGGCTATGTTCGCAAATTCAAAAAGGCTTTATATGGCCTCAAGCAAGTACCTAGAGCATGGTATGCTAGGATGGATGCTTATCTACAAAGACTGGGCTTTATCAAAAGTTTTGATGATCCCAACCTCTACATCAAAGTGGTAAAGGATGAACCTGTCATCATCCTACTATATGTAGATGATCTTCTACTAACAAGTGTATAAGAACGTATTTAGGAATGCAAGAAATAGTTGACTATAGAATTTGATATGAAGGATCTGGGATCGATGCACTATTATCTCAGACTGGAAGTATGGAAAGAACCCAATGAGATTTACTTGGGTCAAGGGAAGTATGTAATTGAAATTATCAAGAGGTTTGACATGATGGAGTGAAATCCTATGACGATTCCTATGATTACAAACCTGAGACTATTAAGAAACTCTGAATCCAGACTGGTGGATACCACAAGGTACAGGAAATTGATAGGATCCCTGACGTACCTGGTAAATAATATATGTTTTGCAGTGAATGTTCTCAGTCAGTCCCAGGTGGAGCCCCACCATGATTCTTGTGTGGTAGCCAAGCATATATTGAGATACTTGTGAGGAACCATATACCACTGCCTAAAATATGAGAAAGGAAAAGATGTACTTCTCATAGGATTTACTGATTCTGATTGGGGAGGTAGCGATAAGGATGGAAGAAGTACTACCAGAGGATGCTTCAGTCTAAGATCGTCAATGGTCTCTTCAATGAGTAGGAAGCAAGATACAGTTGCCTTAACCAGTGTTGAAGTCGAGTACGTAGCAACATGTGAAGTCAGTCAGGAAGTGGTCTGGTTGAGGAAATTATTATCTGACTTGTTTGCAGGACCATTGGCCCCTAAAACTATTCATTGTGATAATACCATCTGTACAAGACAGTCTGAGGACCCAGTGTTTCATGGGAAAACAAAGCACATAAATAAAAAATATCATTATATTCAGAAGGTGGTGCAAGATGGTGTGCTAAAGCTGGAGTATGTTCCCACCAATGAGCAGACTGCTGACATATTAACAAAATCGCTTCCGAACAAGAAGCTTTTGTATTTTAGAGACAAGCTTGGTTTGGTTGATATGTTGTCCCTATTTGAGTGGGAAAGATAAACACTACATTTCTATCTTCCGAGAGTGAAGAAGAAATGGAGGATTGAGTTATCATCTGGCATCTAATATTCTTTGAGGATGTGGTAGGGCATCCAAGACAAGAGTGGGCAAGAGGACCGATATTCTTGAGGGTTGGGAACCCAAGATGAGAATAGTCCTAGTAGGGAATACTCGGAGAACACCCGGGTGGGTATGACCCTAAGAGAGACCATGATGAGTGTGTTTATAGTTCATTACTCCTACCAACATTGTGATTTGATCTATTTGAGAGATAGACCTCTTAGTCAAGGCCTTGCTATATGAAAACAATGTTGGTTGAAATGATGCTATAACAAATGGATAACTAATATGACTCTTTTGTGATGATAATTCTTATATTGAGAATGTCCATGTACCATGTATGTATGAATACCTCCCTAGTTAAGAGGGAGCGTTGAAAAATAGTGTAACTAGGTTCGATCTTCATAATGACAAATGTTGTAATAATGTAATTTTTGTATACAGAATTTTTTTATATTATTGCTTGAGTCATGGGTTTCATGCTCAAGAATTTTCTTGGTCTATTTGTGGCTTCCATTGAGAGCCTTAGGTTGAGTTATATAAAATGAAGACAATCATGTATTGTTACACTTGTAACTCCAATTGTTATAAGTCAAAAATTCCTTCTAGATCATCAATAAAATACTCCAAAATGTACCTACCAAATTTATGCAAAGAAGTCACTTGAAATCATTTATTTGGACAATTTTGGAAGCCTCCTATTATGTCGGCCTAATCAAGGGATCACATCAGCTTAGAGATGAGGAGAAAAGCCTATATAAAGACAACATTGATACCTCCTCACAACACATTCATCTCTCTCACAGAAGGAGGAATAACAAAGAGAAGGGTTCAAAGAAGAAGTAACCATAGTCCAAGAGGAATTTTGTTCCCTCATCCGAATTCATCAAGGAATCTGTTCACATGTGCAACATTCAGATATTAACTGGGGCATCATTTTGTATGGGCATATTGTTGGGTTAGAGGCTCGATCTTGCAGCGGTAGGAAGGAGGAAGTTATCTAGAAGAAGTTGGCAAGAAGAAAAAAGTCATAGAAGGGCTAGAATAGCCCTAACCCTCTTCGCACATGTGACTATATTCTGAAGCAAATGGGTCTATTCTCGGTGCCCTAGAACAATCACTCTTTCGGAATCAAGAAGTCTCAATACAACTGATCATGGTATGTGAGATCAGTCTCCAAGGAAAGAGAAGATAAGGGAAGGCTAGGTGAGCCTATCCTTGATAATGTTTGTTGACTGTCATACTAATGTTGCAGATCTACTGTGTTGTCTCAAATTGCAGAAGGAAACAACTTGTTTGGGTACATTTTGGAGGTATTGTCATTTTGATGTTGAAGGCAGTCTTGAGACAAAGTTTGGGTCTTGGAATTCATCAATAAATATTCTATAAGAAAGAGTTCGAAGGGTTTTACCTCTCATGATTTGGACAGGTTTTTGCCCTAGCTTGGGGCCAATATCCTGTGTACTTGTGCATTGTTGATCTTCTTGTTTTGATAGTTGGTTGATGATAATAATATATGTTCGTAACAAGAAGCAGAATATAAGAAAATAATATCACAAGCAGTTATCATAGTTAAGAGAAATCGAATTATTAAATTGCCCTAAATTTATCAATAGAAGATTCCTCCAAGATTCCAAATCATGGTTCCACCACTCCAAGTTCTATCATTGGTCAAATTTCCACCCTTGATATACATGCCAACATCATATTGTTGGGTTCCGCTCTCACCTCCTCCGTTGGCCCCTTGCGAATGGAAAAAATCAGTTTTTAAATATATTTCTCAGGCATCAATTCCAAAAAAATTTCTATTGCCAGACTGGCTGGACGATTATTTTTAAGGTCGACGGTTTCGTGAGGTTTCGATGCCAAACCCCGTGGGACCCCAAATTTGGCATGTGTTTGGTTTAATATTGGGCACTGTTTGTTTTTGTTGGGGCTAGCCCCTGGGGCGCTGACCTATGCAATAGGGTGAGTTCGAACCCGCCGACCCCATAATATAATGTCGTTTAATATGTTCGTTGGCCTTTTAATATAAGAACATTTATATATATGTAGCCAATAGGAGGGGTGGGGGGGTGGTGGTGGGGGTGGTTCTCGCCCCCTATTTTTATATTTATTTTTATTTTTTTAATAATAATATTTAAAAACCAACCATAGGATTTTTAGGGGTCATTAGAAAATTCAAGTAGGAAACAAATTCGCCTTTTCCAACTGCTGGAAACCTTCGTCATGAAGTGTTAAATATCACCTCATTAGTGGATGCCAATGGGCTAATTTGACCAAAACTTTGACTCGTCATAACTTTCACATACAAACATGGATTGAGGTGTTGTTTGAATTGTTGGAAAGCTAGTGACGAGCTCTTCAATACGACCCTAGTTTCATTTCAATCCAATATATTTTTATATATAGATATTTGATATTTTCCATAGTCACTTCTAAATTTTGAGCATTTTTGGAGCCACCTAGATCATTGTGTAGGATCTCTCCATAAGAAAGTTGAATTCTTTTTAAGCATGCTTGGACTGATGAATATATCTAACTTAGTGAATAGGGAGAGGTGAAGCATATTGGGGTGACAAGATGCTTGGGAGGACATCTAGTCCACTTGTGATGATGTATAGAATCCAAAGTAGGGAGGGTATCACTGGTCATGTGGAACTCCAACCTTGGATACATTACCTAGATCCTTGGGTTGGTGTTAGAGCTGAAGCTTGATGATACCTATAGTGGTTGAAGCTTGGAACACACCTTAGTCCCACCTGATTAGATACTCTAGTCAAGTATCTAATAACATATCATTTTGAGTTCATCCTTGTACCTATGTATATATGTAATTATGAATACCTCCCTAGTTAAGATGGAGTTTTGAAGAATGTAACTAGTATCATTCTTCATAATTGTATTTTAGTCAATATGTATTATATTTGTCAAAAGAAAGAAAAATAAATTTTATTATAGAATAATTTATTAGCATGGGTTTCATGCTTTATTATTTTATTTTTAGGTCAAAGCCTCTGTTGTTGGCTTCTAGGGTTTATTTCAAGATTCCTTGTCAAGCTAAAAGAAGCTAGAAGAAGGAAAAACCCCTAGTGAAGAAGCAGGAGACACTTGTCAAGCTAGAAGAAGCTAAAAATATCTATTTTCTACCACGTGTGAATTTAAGGATAGTTGTGGGAGGGCTGAAATTTCAAATCTGCAGCAGGGCCAAAATTATGGGAGCTAGAGGGTCAAAATTATGTGTTGCGACTAGGTTGAAGCTATTTGACTAAAATAGGCTACTGAAGTTTGGATAATCATTCTAGAAGGCTAACTTGGTGGATTGAGGAAGGTATTTTAGTCTATTTTATTGTCTTGGATTATCTCAATTTGATTTGAATCTACTGGTGGAAGCTTTTGATTCGGTTTTCCCCTTCATATGGGTTTTAGCCCTGGCTGAGTGCCTATATTTGGTTTCATTTATTTTCATGTTTTTTATTTGATGATTGTTTGATGAAAAGAAGATAAAAGAAGAACATAGATAAGTTAATAATAATACAAGAATATCAGAAGTGATTGTCAACATAAGAAAATATGTCTGCCTTCCTGACTTTCTAGCACCTCTTACCATACATAACATCATTACACATCACATTTCATATATCATACATAAACATATATAAATTGTATGTAAATTACATCAATAAAAGAGAAACTTGTCAAAATTGAAGGCTTCCAATAATTGACTAAGGGTAAGTACTTTTCAACCCAATTGTATGCTTAGATACACTTAATATGTCTACAGTTGTGTAACGCCCCCTCCCACATTTATCCAACTTCACAAGTTTGCAAGGGTAAATATGATACAAGTGCCATTATGATATCACCCAACCTCTTAGCTCTAGTTAAGGAAGTGGGGCCTACAAACTAACCACATACTGACATCCTACAAGCATTATAGGTCACTCAGAGGCTGAACAACCACCACAAGTGACGAAACCTTGAGTTAAAACCATTTTTCTTTGCAATGGGCCCAAAACTACACCCATAGCAAGGCATGCATGTGGTTATGAGGCTATAACTGCACTCATAAGACTAGCTTCCAGCAGTTATAAACTAGTATCTTCAGTTATGAGCATACAGTCCTGGGATTTGTGCCACCTTTTCAAGCCAACCTCTAGACCACTGTCCATAATTGCCTGAGACCTTCCAGAGTCATTATTAGCATTAAAATAAAGCTCAACATTCAATCTCAAATCAGAAACATGACCTAGACTACCTAGGATACACTAGTCATTTTGCCAATCACATGGAAAACATTTAAGCTACAGGTCATGAACACATATCTGATCATATTAGTCTAAGGTTCATATGAGAATCACCAAGAAGGATTTATGCCCTCTCCACATAGTTGCAACAACACTTATTAGTCCATACATTCATCAACCAATCAACAACCGAATAATTCATGACAATATCCATAGATCGTACACATCATATAATCAAAATATAACCATAACATAACTAACACATGAACCATGGAAACTCAACCATAATATCACAAATATAATCACTACAATTATACATGAATCATTGTAGAAGAATATCTCTTATTAATAAATGAAAATACCAACCAAGTTAGAGACTTCCACGTAACACCCGACCATAGATTGGGTTGAACCAAATCTCTCTTTCAACCAATCACCCATGTGCCATATTCCAAGCATGAATGTGGGATCTCAAGGAATAAACCAAGACATAACCAACCAAGGCTTCCAGAGGCCAAACCACTTCAACCCTCAACCACAATTATTCCACCTCTATAGTTGGATATCAACCAGATCAATCTCGACCCAAGTTGTCTAAGGCTCCAGGAACTAGTAACTCAACCCACAGCCTTCCACGACTCCATATCATTTGTCCAACTCAACTCAAGGGACTAGTAACTCAACCCAAAACCTTCCACAACTGCAGATAATTTTTCCAACTCAACTTTAGGGACTAGTAACTCAACCCACCAAGGGTTCCAGAGCATTTCTTCTGACCTAGGCTCTAGGACTACTAACTCAACCCAAGTTCTTCTAGGGCTTCCAAATCATTTGTTCCAACCCACAACCATAAGGAACATGAGCACCAATAAGAAAACATGAAGTGGAAAAACTCACAACATCATGGTTATCCAAGAAATGGCAAGGCTAAGACCACTATCAATCCAGGAAAATCTCCATGCCAATGAAAATACATAACCAGAAAATCACATGCATATACCATGCATCCAGAAACCAGCAAAGGAATAACACATGCAACATGTTACCTGCAAAGAAATCTAGTTGTAGTTGTTAATCCAATTGTTCACTTGTGCTTTCCTGCTTTCCTTTTCCTTCTTTCTCCAAATCCAAGTGAATACTAGAGTGTTCCAAGCATGCTCCAAGAATGCTCTAAGATTACTCTAAGTGTGCAAGAGTGTAAGAAAATGAGAGAATGGAAGAGAGATCAACCCAAAATTTTCAAAAGGTTGGCAATTGATCCTCAAAAGCCTTTTTATCATTGAGGCCTCTATTTTCTTTATTTTACTTCAATTTCCCCCTCATACAAATTTGTGTCTCTTCACTTTCCTTTTCTCATATTTTATTTTATTTCATAAATAAAATGCCAATTATTTCCACTTTTCCTTTGTCAATTTCCATAGCCATAAGTTAATCACAAGTGATAGCCATCACTATGTTTTTGCACAACATTCAGCTTGGAATATGTGTCCAATGACCTTGGTATTATTTAATTTACATAGAAAATAAACTAGGGGTTGTTACAACTTGACCATCCCTTACCCAAACCATAATACCATCAAGGTGAATAAGGGAAAATGTCAAAGTTAATATGGGAAAATAATAGATTCTCAATGGTTGAAATTCATATGGTCTCTCCTTGCTGAGATCCCAAAACCTCCACAAGTTCCAAGTGCCTTTTTGTTGTCTCTACATAGCACAAGAACATGCTCTTTATTCCATTAACTAGCTCCTCCTTTCAATGCTTTCATGTGTAACCAACAAGGCCCCAACTAGCAGTGCCACACTCTAAAAGTTATAGAGCGATTCCCACATGAATTCATGAATCAAAATAAATATTTCCCTTACTAGATAACCTCCACCAATATTTTTTTTTTTTTCTAAGTAGTATTGATCTATTAATATGATACAAAAAGTTACAGAGAAACCTGATCTCAGAGAGGTTAAGCATCCGCCATCATCACAAAATGCAACTGTTGGTAATGGACTACCCCAACAGAGGGGAAACCAATCCAAGAAACATTAAAGACTACCCCTGTTATGGGGGAAACCAGCCATTGAACATCTAGACCTTGGTTTTCCAAAAAGAACCAAAAAGAGGAATGCATTCCTGAACCAAAAAGACAGGGACATAATCAAGTAACAGAATGACATTTCCATTTGGTTGAGAGTTAACTAGAGAATTCAGGACATTTGGCGTGGAGACAGAACACTTCCAAACCACAAAACCACAAATCATAGAAACAAAACCACCTGGAAGCCAGTACCTTTGCGCGTGACCAAGAAACCACAAAACAGTGAGACGAATCCACCTGAGAGCCAGGAACTTTTGCATGTTGCCACATGTTAGGCTGGTGGTTCCTCCGGAGCTGGCTCTTGCTCAATCCGACAGGAAAACTGATACCAATCGTCCTCCTCTTCAGACGCGCCTCGACCTTGAACAGTTGGACCATCCACCTTGCCTGTAGCATCTATCTATCACTTACCAGTGTCTTCATCTTGGTCTTTTCCATGCAAAGCCTTACTGCTTCCTCCTTGATGCTTGATGCTGATCCCCTGACTACCTGACTCTGCCTTATTCTGCTTGTTTCCACGACTGGACAGAGTATCTTGCATCCCAGACTCTTCCTTGAAAGAAATTGTGATGGTAGTAGTTATTATAGGCCTGTATAGGGAACTGCAGAAGCTAATTTGAGTGTTGTGAGGGTCAGATAGAGGAGGGAGTGGGAGATCCATAGTGTGGATAGAATTGTTCCTCCAACCTCTTCCACTTTTGTTATTCGGGTAGCTATGAGTGGGATTAGTGAGCGAGTTGGGAAATTCAGTAGTTGAGTCTGGGGAGTCAGAGGTGGAGCTGGTAGAAGCTTGCGAGTGGCTAAAACCACCATGTGAACCTCCACGTCTACTACACATGCGGTGCTTGAGGCGAGCCATGGCCGAATTGACAACGGAAGAATTGGAAGGAAGGCGACGTTGAACGAGAGCAGGGGTGGGCAAACCACAAGCAAGAAGACAATGACAGGAATGCGAAAAATGAAAACCATTACCAAAATCCTGACAAGGGAGTATTAGGTAGTGACTGTCTGTAGCAGTTCTGAAACACGGTTCGTCCGCATGTGGAGAACAAACGCTATGGAGAAGGGGACGAGAAACAAAGCGGTTTGCAAGGGCCATGGTGATGAAGGAGATGAGCTCTTCACATCTTTCAGAGACAATAAATGTCACCTGCAAGGTGTTTTTATTCCAGCTCCTGTGGGCTCTCATGACGAAGCGCAAAGCCAAATGACTTCCCAACCCGCCGATGATTCTTCTTGTCAATTAAATGGCGTTGTTGACACCCGCATCCGAGTACCTCCACCAATAACTTAGATCACATACACTCTTATGCTATCATCCTCCACATGGAAAATTTTAGGGGCTAATGTTCGCCCAGTGGGCTAATTTTCCATGATTTTTCCACAAAAAGGTTCGCCAATTTCCAATTTTTATAAAAGGTGATTCGCCCAAATTTTAGAATATAAAATTATTTTACCTTTAAAATCGCCAACAGTATATAGAGACTATATATAAAATCATTATAAATTTGAATAATTTTACAAATATATCAATAAACATTTTATAGTTTGCATATTAGGGATTAATGAGATTCGCCATTGTTTCTAAACTTCAAGAAAAATTTCCATCCTTAAAATTTTCCTTGATTCCTCCACTTGCATGAATGAACAAACTCCCTTAGCCATTTATGTGCACAAACAAAATCATAAATTTCATTTTCCAATACAACCCACAATCAATCATGATTTTCCAATCTATTGTATTGAGCCCATAACTCTCATTTATTACTGAAAGGACTTCCTTAGCTACCACCCAAGGCTCAATAGTTTTTGGGAAGAGATATTTCCACCAATTAAAATTCAAAATTAAGGATATTAGAAAGAGGGAAAACATTTCAAATTAAAAAAATTAGCAACAAAGGTTTTGACAAGGGTAGATTAGGATTATTTACAAGGTCAAATCCCATATCCCCCTTATTATTCCCCAATTGTGGTATGATGGTTCATGTATGTGCTCAAGCCCCAGTGAGTTATTTGAAATCTTTCATCAATCAAAGTAAAATATATTTCATTTACAATGTTTCTGATTTATCCATTTCAACTTAACATTTTAATAAAATGTTCATATCAAAATAAAACAACACTCAGAATAATTTTCTTAGAAATTATTGTTGAATTTGTAACTATGGTCAATGTTCATAATGTACATTTAGTCACTTGTTGTATTTGGTCACTTCTTGTAATTACAGTTATCATTGTAAAGCATATTTATAAATGCTTCATCCAAAGGAACTTATTTGTTTTGAGTCAAAGTCCCCTTGTGACTTTTTAAAGATGAAAATTTGAATTTTTGAAATGTAAATTTTGGCTCCAAAAGTGACAAGTCAGCTTCCCTCCAAGTCAAGTCGGCCCTAGACAAGAGACACCAATTTGGCATAGTAATATCACTATATAAAGGTTATTTTACCTCCTCCACTTGGGCATTCGTATTCTCTCACACAAGATAGATGTTGAGCATGCAAGTGAAGGACAAGGAGGATGAAAAGAAGGATGAAATTAATCTCTCTCTCTCTCTCTCTCTCTCTCTCTCGTGCGCTTGCACATGTGGATAGTTTCTCTATTTTTCTTATTCACAAATTTTCTAGGCAGTTTATGTCGCAAAAAGTCGAGATCTTGAAAAAGTCGCAGAAATCGCAGAAAGCCGAGTTTCTGAAGAAGCCACAAAAGATGTAGAAAACAAAGTTTCTAAAGAAGCCACAGAAGCAACAGAAATTCAAGTTTATGAAGAAGCCACAGAAAGATGAGTTTCTGAAGTTGATGCAAAAGGCCAAATTTTTTGACATATCAGTAAAGAAAATTGTTGGATCAAATTGGGAGGCCTGACTTGGAGGGGAAGACAAGGTTTGCACATAGGTCTAGGTGTGTCTCTTCTTGAACAAATGAATTTCTTTATTGAAACAGTTGTTGGGTTTTTCCCCTTGGTGGGTTTTCCCAAGGTAAATCTTATCTTCTCTTATGCATTGTGGTCTCTATTGTTCTATTTTTATATTTATGGTTGAAGTTATGGAGCATAATTACTAAATGATATATTGGAATAAAAGTTAAAGAAGATCTAAATCAAAGGTAATTATCACCATTTCAGAAATATTATGCTAACCCTAATTGCACTAAGAAAATCAACAATTGTTAGGGCATCAAAATGAGGATATAACACCCCCTCACCCTCCAAATAACAATCTCCTCGGTGTTAAGTAGTCTTAAGAAGTGAAAAAAATGGGTATGCCTCTTTCATGGTATCCTTTGATTCCCATGTTTCTTCATTTGAACAAAAGTACTCCCATTACACCTTTAACTGTCGAAGGCTTAGTTACGAAGAAATATTTCCTTCCTATCAAGTATACATAGGGGCTCTAGCTAGAACTCTCCCCCTAGTTCCCCATGAATCACAACCAAATCAATTATGTGGCTAGGATCATGCACATGCTTTTCAAGAAATGAAATATGTAAAACATCATGTGTTTTAACATTTAGTGGTAAAGCAAGCCTTTATGTTATAGGTTCCATCCATTCAATGATTTTAAAAGGCTTGTGGTATATGGGTTCAAGCTTGGCACAAGTTACCAGCATTATGGAACTTTTATGTAGCTTTTCCTTGAGATACAAGTGGTCCCACACTTTAAATTCTCTATTTGTTTGGTTTAGGTCAACATAACTCTTGTATCTATATATTGAGATGATTTCAAATTTTACTTGATTGTTAAGACCTCTTGTTCCATTTGCTTTAGCCTTTTTTATCCAATCACAACCCTTTTTTCTAGATTAATCTATTTCACCTAGGTGTTACATGTTTTTTTGTAAAGTAAATATAACGGGCTCATCTTTGGTGATTCTTGGTAGCCATTGTTGTAGGAAACCTCTAACAAATTTCGTTGGTATTCCCATTTCACTAGTTTTCCTATCATGTACCTACGAAGCATGTCTTCAAATATTTGATTCATTCTTTTTTTCTAAACATAACTTTGTAAAATTTGGCCAAGTTCCAAACCTTTAAAATAATGCGTTCCAAAAACTTGACATAAATTTCATATCCTTATAGAGATGATTGCCTTTGGCATACCATCTAGTTGAAAATTACCTTCACAAAATTATCCACAATGTCAATTGTCTTATGGGTTGAATTTAACGAAATGAAACTAAAAACCTTGCTTAGATTACTAACCACTACCATAATTGCATCATGTTTCTTCTTTGTCTTTGGCAACCCAATGATTAAATCTAGTGCTACGATCTCCCATTTCCACTCTAAGATTGGTAAGAGCTATAAAAATCTCGTAGGGCATTAGTATTCCCCCTTGACCTGTTAACACTCTATGTATCTAGTAGTATATTCCACAATTTCCTTTTTCATCCTTGACCAACGATACTACTTCTTTATTGCCATGATCATCTTTTGATATTTTAATGTCTCAAATAAGGCTTTTTTTGTAAATCATCAAAGAGAAGTCTCTTTAAATTTATGTAGTTGGGTATGTATAGCTAATTATTATAAATAAACATCCCATCATTTGTTATTTGATGTTTTTCACATTTCATAGGTTACAGCTGCAAAAATTCTTTAATATGCACAAATTGTTCATTAGTGCTTAAGGCTTCATTTACCCTAGATTTCAAATCAGATTCATATCTTCCATTTTTTGCTAAGTGAATCATTTGCATCCTCCTACTAAGCTACATTATTCTCTTTACCCTTAAGTGCTTTATCTCAAAGTCATGCCCGTTAAGAAAAATAGCCATATTTCTCATCAAAAATTCAAATGAGGCTAATAAACCAAATATCTCAGAGCATTATGATTAGTCATTAATATAAATCCACTCCCCATCAGGTATGCCTCCATATCTTAAGAACATGAATTATAGTTGCAAGTTATAACTCATGAATGGCATAATCCCTCTTATGTTTCTTTAGTTTTCAAGATTCATAGCTTTTTAAACTACAAAAAATCCTTGTGATTAGCTCCCTTTTTTGCTTCCATGGATTGTTATAGTGTATTTTT
>APFE031429137.1:1446-13060 GCA_000404065.3 Pinus taeda | reverse complement strand
CGGTAAGCCTACTTCATGCACAGGTAAGCTCAGGTAAGCACTCTTCATTATTTAAAATTATTGTTAATAAGTTAATTAGATGTTGTTTTGGGTTGTTACACTTTTATTAAGTAAATTTAAGGGTTACATTAAGACATTTATTTGGAGGAACTTGGTGCATTCACAACTCTCCTTCTAGGAGAAAAAATATTTTTAGATCTTATCATTATGAGAAGATGAAATTTATAACTTTTTCACCTCAATTTTGTGCTCCAAGGGTCCTTTCCACTTTGTGATCTGATCACGACAAGCTATAGGAACACGAACCTTGTCCACCTAGGGTTTGATAGTTTAAATTCCTGGACATCACTTCTGCTAGAAGGTAACAATTCTGATTCAAATTAGATCATTATATTGTTTTTCATCCATCTTGATGCTTTCATAGTGGAAAAAGTGGGGGAATCAACTCGCAAGACCATTTTTACCGGTGGGACCTAGTTTAGCAAAACAGGGTTTGAAATCTTCTGGGAGCCTTCTTAGAGTGTTTTCACTCATCAAATGATATTTTTTTTGGGGTATAACATCGTTGCTTTAGTGCATTTTTTTTGTACTTTTCCAATGGCGCAAGAATCATGTTAATCAAAAGTCTGTATGCGAAAGTTATGCCACTTAGAAGTTGACCTCCTTGTTTTCACCACCATAATTCAATAGGATGCCACGTCAATCCCCATTATTCATTAAAATTAGGCTAGCCACATGATTATGATGAATAAGATTCTAGAACAGTCTATGTTGTAACTTTGGTAAAGAGTTGAAGTAGTCAAACATAACCACTAGTAGGCTATTAGGTTATGTTATAACCATACTAATAGGAGGAAAAGGGATTTCATTCTTTTGATTTCATCTATTTCATAGATGAGGAAAAATAGCCAAGAGGGATAGGAGATAAAGCACATAGACAAGATTTGTACATTGTAGTAGCCCACAGGGCCACATGCCATACTTCTTTGTACTCACAACCATTTTCTATTTAGAGAAAGAGAGCAGAGAAACCTCACCTTTCAGTGGGATTTTTCTCCTGAAAGGGTTTCCCAGGTCATATTTTCTGTCAAATGTCTTTGTGATATTTTTTCATTGTTATCTATTTTTTTCATAATTTTAATTCACATGCATACACTATTAACAATAATCTACAAATCCAGAAATCTGAAAAGAAATAAATCTGTAATGGTGTAGAATTTTATATTTTATATATAATTTTATTAGATATGTTGTGACAAACTGTATAGTGGAATATCCATGGAATTTTACAAATCATGTTGGTATTAGAGTAGCTTTTTTTGGGTATGTTGTGAAGATTTGTAGGGGTTCTAGATCGGTTGGGCCAAAAGGCGTAAAACCCTAATCATGGCTAATGAATATATGAATAATCCTCGTGATCTTGTGGAGGATAGGTTATTGTAGCTGGAATAACAAGTCATGAATATAAAGCATAGTGTAAATCTCCTCATAACAGTACTAACCAATAAGCTTCGGATATTCAGAGGATATGGGGGTTATAATGTAGAGGACAAATCAGAGGGTGTTGGAAATAATACTGAGAGGGAGGGTGAATCAATATTTAAAATTCAATAATTTTTCATATCGCAATCAGATTTATATACGCTATTTCAGTGAAGTGAACTTGCATGTGCATGATATTGTGATTAAAGAAACCAGCGTATACCAAGAGAACTTATGATTTAGTTAATTTATCATGTGTTGATCTTTAATCAGTGCATCAGTCTCTTATATAGTAACTATATGCAATAATAACAGAATAAACCATCACACAAAAGAAACACACATGAAGACCAAGATTTAAGGTGGAAACCCAATGCGGGAGAAAAACCACCTGTTGCTATCGTCTCTGTCTTCTTAATATAAAGAAAATCGGTTTACAATCTTGTACTGGTGTGAACTCATACCAGTACGTAGGTGCGCACTTGCAGAAGGCTACAACCTTCTCTCATTTTCTAGCTTCTACTGGAAGGGAGCTACAATCCCCTAGCTCTTGTGCTAGCCAATATGTTTACTACTATGTAGGCACCGACCTACAGAAGGCTACAACCTTCTCTCTTCCTCCAGGGATCACGTTTCATAAAATTTCAAAC
The DNA here is from genome assembly GCA_000404065.3 of Pinus taeda. NCBI lineage: Eukaryota > Viridiplantae > Streptophyta > Pinopsida > Pinales > Pinaceae > Pinus > Pinus taeda. The sequence continues at coordinate 10,928 of APFE031429137.1, read as the reverse complement.
TAGATACTCCTGGTATATAACAACACAATACGAAGGCCATGTTTCATCAAATTTTCACATTGGACCCATCAGAAACTTTGAAACTCAAACTGCATCAACCAACAATCAGTTAATCTGAGCAGTCAGATCATTGTCATCAAAACACTGTGCTGAACCCAAAAACCTGCATCATCATTCAAAACCAACTACAACCTCAAAAATTATACATCAAAATGCATACGCTACTTTACTGAACCCAACCTGCGTGTTACGCTACTTCCTTTAACGAAACCTACATATACCTCCAAAATTACTAAATCATAAAAACCTCTGAATAAAAAATGTACCAACCAGTAACAATCTGAAGATCTACTGTCAAATTATAGATATCTAAACAGACAACAACAAATATCACCCTTCTCACTTAATCAATCAATCAATCACATTCAATCTCCTTATGCATTCAGTTCTACTTTCAGATCTAAGAAGACATCATTGGAAAACAACAACACTGATAAGATAGATCAGTCATCTCTGAACAATAGGCTTTTCTTTTGCATACGCTACTTGGAAGAGTCGAATCTGCGTGTATACGCGCCTTTACCAAGGTGAACCAGCATATATATATGCAAATATTAACTTACAACTTTGTTGTTATTCCAAACTTCAAACATACCCAGATCATGACATTTAAAGAATAAAACATGCGTAAGCAATCAGGTCTAGCCCAGCCAATATCAGACTATACAATGATAAGTCATTTCAAGTCTCATGATCCTAATCCAACAGTGTATCCAAGGTGCACAAAATATTTCAGATCATAATCATAACCCCTGCAACATAAAATATACTTCAGATAGAAGTATTCCTGAGAAACCCTTTCACTTGCACACTTGGCCCTTTGACCTTCTCCTCCTTATATAGTTTTTGGCCTTTCTCAATACCTCGGACCAAAACAACGCTTAGAGCTTGTGGTATTCTTGGACGGAATCAAATTATCGTTACTTTACTCAATATTTTGGGCTAATACAATTGTATTGACCCTTGGTATTCTTTAAACTTGAATTTCCTTGATTTTCCAACCCATACGCACTTTTCCTCTTGTGAAAGTGCGTGCATACGTATACACCCTTTTTGTTATGTGAACTTGTGTGTATACAATTCTTTGACAAGGTGAACATGTGTATACAACTTAAACTATTTGAAAACATCCTTTTCCTTCAACTTCTTGATTTTGATCAGTAGACCTTTGTTCCAACTTCCTATTCTTCTGTACTAGTGCCTTGTTACCTCTTAATTGACCTGTTACACTGTGAGTTATCGTTTATCAATTCTGAACTGACCTGTGAGTAAGTTGCCATCAAGGACAACACCTGTATCATAACGCCAACTATCTACCCCTTTGGGCTTGATGGCAACCATATGGGTGTTGATTACTACAAGCTATAGAAATTGTTAAAGATATCAAGAAAGACCAAAATACTCTCCCCCTTTGACATCAAGGGCAAAGGGCAAATCAAGAGATTCTCCCCCTTTGAGATACACTATGCTATCCATGCTCCCCCTGAGTACATGCAAAATCTGCAGAGATATGTTTCAAAATAATAACTTGACTTTTTAACTCAACTAAGTGAATATGACCTTCCTATCACCAATGACTCTTACATACATCAATCACCCAACCAAGTGGGGATACACCAAATTTGACTCATTCACCCAACCAAGTGGGGATATACCAATTGTTTATACATGGCTAAAATATAACAATTATTACATCATCCTTCCCATGCATAGTGGGGAAACAAATTACATCATATGTCTGATAGGACTCATTCGAAAATAGACTATGACAGAAGGTGACATATTACACCCTAGATCTTTACATGATCTGTGCAACAATGAATATCTCAAACCATAGCTAAAATTATTAGCCATAATTCCAACAATGTAGAATTTTTGTGAAGGTTATTGCTCCCCCTAAACTTGTGCTACCTGTGCATTGTCAACAAACCATGCATCAAGGCATGTTCATTAGTCAGATAAAAATCAATGAACAAAGCATATCAATAAACAGTAATCGTCAATATCAGACTGAGCACCCATGTCAGAGTCTGACCCACTATTTTTCTATCAGAAAAACATATACACTCCTTAAACCACATAAACTCACGTAGATATGCAACTATCCTTCATGAAATCCTTATATAGGAACCTTCTTTTGAAAATTGGATTTAACAACAAGATGATACAGAAACTACTCCCAACTTTTGTCTGAGATATTCAAATGTTTCTCTGGGAAGCAGTGTGGTAAATATATCAGCAACTTGTTCTTTGGAGGGAACATACTCCAATTTAACCTTTTTGTTCAAGCACTTGTTCTCGTAGAAAATGGTACTTAATGGGTATGTTCTTGGTCTTGGAGTGCATGACAGGATTTTTCGAAATACTGATTGCACTTGTATTATCACATAAAATGGAGATGGGTGGAGAACATGTGATTTGAAAATCTTCCAATGTTTGCATCATCTAGATTAGTTGTGTGCAGCAAGATGCCGCAACCACATATTCTGCTTCAGCTGTAGATAAGGCAATCGAACTTTGTTTCTTGCTAAACCAAGATACTAACCGTCCCATATGGAATGCACCTCCACTAGTGCTTTTTCGATCATCAACATTTCCTGCCCAATCTGCATCTGTATATGCATGAAGAGTAAGATCTGTATCTTTCGGATACCATAAACCAAAGTCTTGAGTTCCTTGAAGATATTTGAATATTCTTTTTATAGCCAGAAGATGTGATTTCTTTGGATTTGCTTAGAATCTTCCAACAATTCCTACTGTAGGCGTGATATCAGGTCGGGTACATGTTAGATAGAGTAGACTTCCAATCATAGATCTGTATGTTGGTTGATTCACTGTAGGTGATTCATCGTTAGAACTGAGAAATGCATCCTATTACCATTGGAGTACATACTGGTTTATAATATTCCATTCCGTACTTCTTTAGAATTTGCTTGAGATATTTAGTTTGTGAAAGAAAAATACCATCTTTTGTTTGCTGTACTTGTAGACCAAGAAAATAAGTAAGTTCACCAAGTAAGGACATTTCAAATTCTTGCTGCATAACCAAAGAAAAGCTCTGACTCATAGATTCTTCATTTCTTCCAAAGATGATATCGTCAACATAAACAACAATAATTAGTAGTTTATCATTCTCAATCTTGGTGTATAGGTTGTTGTCCGCAGATCCTTTTGTGAACCCTTGTTGTAGAAGATATTTGTCAAGGTGATAATACCAAGCCCTTGGAGATTCGTTTTGTGAACCCTTGTTGTAGAAGATATTTGTCAAGGCGATAATACCAAGCCCTTGGAGCTTGTTTCAGTCCATTAAGAGCCTCTTTGAGCTTGCATACAAAATTTGAATCATTTCCTAGAATGAATCCTTCAGGTTGTTCAATATATACTTATTCTTCTAACTCTCCATTAAGAAATGTAGATTTTACATCCATTTGATATACTTTGAATTTCTGAAAACTTGAAAGAGAAAGAAACATTCTTATGGCTTCAAGTCTGGCAACAGGTGAAATTGTTTCTTCAAAGTGTATACCTTCTTGTTGAGCATACCCTTTACATACAAGTCTTGCTTTGTTTCAAATAACCTCTCCATTTTCATTCAATTTATTCTTGAATATCCCTTTTGTTCCTATGACATTTTTATCAAGAGGTCTAGGAACTAGTTCCCAAGTATCATTCTTTTCAATTTGGTCAAGTTCTTCATTCATTGCCTTAACCCAACATTCATCTTTACTAGCTTCATTAACATTATGTGGTTCTATGGAGGATAGTAATGTTAGATAACTGGAAGTTCCTGCAAGAGGTCTTCTTGTCTATACTCCATACCCATTTTCTCCTAGAATTTGAGATTTTGGATGATTGTTTTGAACATACCTGGATGGAGTCTTTTCCCTGTCAGTTGTATCTTCTTCTGATGCTTCATTGGTTTCTTCCTCTATATCATTTTGATTTGATACAGGAAAGCATTCATCATCTTCCTCATTGTCATCATCATTTGTTTGTTCTGGGTTTCTGCATGCTTCATCAATTACTACATCAATGCATTCAACAATTTTCCGAAGTCTCTTGTTATAACATTTGTATCCTTTACTTCTCGATGAATAACTAAGAAGAATTCCTTCGTATGCTCTGGGTTCAAACTTACCAAGTTTTTCATCAGTCTTTTTGATGAAACATTTACTTCCAAAGACTCTAAAGTGTTTTACAGTAGGATACTTACCATACCAAAGTTCATATGGAGTTTGATCACTATTTACATGAAAATTAGCTTTGTTGAGAATAGTCACGATAGTAAATGCAGCTTCACCCTAGAAGGTGGCAGGAGTTCCAAATTCATCAAGCATAGCTTGAGCCATTTGTTGAACTGTTTTGTTCATTCTTTCCACTATGCCATTTTGCTGAGGAGTTCTAGCAACAAAGAACTTCCTTTTTATTCCATGTTGTTCACAAAAATAAAAAAATTCATCTGATATGAATTCTCCCCCTTGATCAGATCTGAGACATTTGATTTTTCGATGTGATTCATTTTCAACTAAAGCTTTGAAGGCTTTAAACTTTTCAAACGCTTCATCTTTATGCTTTAGTAGACCTATCCAACACATTCTAGCAAAATCATCAACGAATAAAATAAAGTATTCTTCTCCACAAGGTGAGTTTTCCTTGTTTGTCCACATAAATCAGTATGGATGAGTTCAAGAGGCTTACTTGTTAATCCTTCTTTTTCACTAAAATGAACTCTGGTTTGTTTGCCGACTTGACATGGTTTGCATATGGTATTTTCTAGGATGTTGATATCTGGAAGATCACGAACCTCCTTGAGCTTGCATGCTTTTCTTATTTGAGAAAAGCTTAGATGCCCCAATATTTTGTGTCATAACCAGTTTTCATCTGTTTTCCTTAAATAACATTGTTTTTTTCCTCCTTTCATTATGTATGGATCGTTTGGGATTCTTGTACCTTTGATTACAGTCTTTCCTGTATCAAGCTCACGAACCACACATTCGTTTGATTGAAACACAACTTCATTTCCTTGATCACACATTTGACTGACACTTAACACGTTATGTTTCAAACCATCAACATACATGACATTTCCAGCTTTAATCTTTTCTTTCAAATAAACAAAACCTTTACCTTTAATGACAACTGGTGTGTCATTTCCAAAGGAGCCATTCTTTTTTTTTTCTAAAGCATTATATGAATGAAGTTTCTCTTTATCACCTGTCATGTGTTTAGAGCATCCGCTGTCAATGTACCACTGATTTTCTTGTCCTTCTACAAACAGAGCTATGCCACATCTTTCTGATTGAAATTCCTTCTTTCTCCATACCTTTGAAATTGATGGTGTTTTCTCCTTTTGAAGTGTTGGCTGAAATTTTCTCCTGCATTCAGATTCTTCATGACCAAAGTTATTACCAAACGAACATTCAATTTCATCTTCAAGAGGAGAAAAGTTATTATAAGAAATTTTCTTGATTCCTGTTACGCCCCTTTGATTTCGTGCTTCTCTAGCCATGATAGTTTTGTAAGCAACACGTTGAGCAGCCTTATGCCCAAAGTTATGGCATGAAAGACATTTTCCATTAAAGAAGTTTCTGTGATCATAGAATCTTTTGGTATTGTTTACCTTTTGCTTGATGCTTCTATTGATGTTCATCCTTGGAGAAAATTGAGCATGATTTACCTGATAAGTACTTTTAGGCTTTTGCTGACAATTGACATACTGTTCACTGGTCTTTGCTACATCAAGATAGCTTCTGGTGGAGGCTGATGGCTTTTGTGATTGGGATGATTCTTCTGTATATCGAAGATCTGTCTTTATAAGAGGAAAACGTTGAACCTTGATGATTTCATTTAAATTTTCTGATCCTTTAGCAAATCTAAGATTAAGAGATTTTGTCTTCTCAAGTTCTTTTCTTAGACCTACAACTTCACATTTTAGTTTTTCATTGTGCTTTTCCCTTGCAGTGAGTTGATGTGTCAATGTGTCTACGATCATATTCTTTTCTTCCAAACATATTTTGAGTTTAGTGATTTCTTCAAGAAATTCTTCCTCTTCTAAGGCATCCAAAAAATCTTCATTGTCATAAGCCATGAGTAATTTATAATCTTTTTCAGTTTCATCTTCATCACTATTAGATAATCCATCACTGTCTTCATGAGTATAGTAACTTCTTCTATTAACAACGTGTTTTCTATAGCCTTTTGCAGATTCCTTTCCTTTTTCATGATTATCTTTATGAGGACATTTTGTAGCATAATGACCAAGTCTACCACAAGCAAAGCGTTTGAATGGTATCTTACCTCTAAATCTTCTAGGGCCCCATTGAAGCTTCTTGACAAAGTTGACCTCATCTTCTTCTTCTGAAATATATCCTCGTTCATTGTGCTCTTCCTTTTCTTTTCCTTTAGCTGAATATTTGAAAGCAACTTCTCTCATATCTGATGGACCTCCTTTCCTCATTTCAAAGGCAGTTAGAATTCCATGAAGTTGAACCACCATAATAGATTGAAGATCCTACTTTTCTTCTATGGTAGATACTTTTGACTCAAATTTAGAAGACAAGGATCTCAAAATTTTCTCTACTAAAGTAGCCTATCTCTTCACCTAGAGTCTTCATACAATTAACAATCTCATCTAGACGCAAAAAGTAACTAGCAATACTTTCATCACTATGCATCTTAAGAGTTTCATACTGAATTCTGAGAGTTTGGAGCTTAGCACGTTTACCTGGGAGTCTCCTTCATAGCTATAAATGATTTTGTCCTATATCTCTTTGGCTGTCTTGAGTTGCATGACTTTGACGAATTTTGATTTGGACAGACTTCCCAATAAAGTAATGACTGCTTTGGCATTCATTTCGTATAACTTCTTACTCACTATATCTGTATATATTCCTACTGGAAATTGGTATCCTCCTTCCACAATTTCCCAAACATCAGATCCAAGCGACTGAAGATAGCTTTGGTTCTTATTTTCCAATATACCAAGCTATTCCCATTGAAGATTGGTGGTCTAATATATTCCATGCCTTCGTGGTTATTCATCTTGAAATATCTCCCTTCAAGTGATCAAGCTTCTTGTGAAGGACCTTCTCTGATACCAATTGTTGGAAATAATACTAAGAGGCAGGGGGGAGTGAATCAATATTTACAATTCAATAATTTTTCATCTCCCAATTAAATTTATATACACTACTTCAGTAAAGTGAACTTGCGGGTGCACGCTACTGTGATTAAAGAAACCAATGTATACCAAGAGAACTTATGATTTAGTTGATTTGTCATGTGTTGATCTTTAATCAGGCCATCAATATCTTCTTATACAGTAACTATGTGTAGTAATAACATAATAAACCATCACACAAAAGCAACACACATGAACACCAAGATTTAAGGTGGAAACCCAAGGCGGGAGAAGAACCACCTGTTGCTATCATCTCTGTCTTCTTAATATAAAGAAAATCGGTTTACAATCTTGTACTGGTGTAGACTCATACTAGTACATAAGGCACCCACCTGCAGAAGGCTACAACCTTCTCTCATTCCCCAACATCTACTGGAAGGGAGTTACAACCCCTAGCTCTTGTACTAGCTGATATGTTTACTAGTACGTAGGCACCAACCTATAGAAGGCTACGACTTTATCTCTTCCTCCAGAGACCATGTTTCATAAATTCTCAGACTGGATACTCCTGGTACACAATAACACAATACGAAGGCCACGTTTCATCAAATTTTCAAACTGGACCCATCAAAAACTTTGAAACTCAAACTGCATCAACCAACAATTAGTTAATTTGAACAGTCAGATCACTGTCATCAGAACACTATGCTAAACCCAGAAACCTGCATCATCATTCAGAACCAACTACAACCTCAAAAATCATACATCAAAATGCATACGCTACTTTACTGAACCCAATTTGCGTGTGTATGCTACTTCCTTTAACAAAACCTGCGTATACCTTCAAAATTACTGAATCATAAAAACCTATGAATCAAAACTGTACCAACCATTAACAATCTGAGGATCTGCTATCAAATTATAGTTATCTAAACAGACAACAACAAAGATCACCCTTCTCACTTAATCAATCAATCAATTAGACTCAATCTCCTTATGCATTCAGTTCTACTTTCAGATCTAAGAAGACATCATTGACAACCAACAGTAAAACAACAACACTGATCAGATAGATCAATCATCTATGAACACCAGGCTTTTCTTTTGCATATGCTACTTGGAAGAGTCGAACATGCGTGTATACATGCCTTTACCAAGGTGAACCAACATATATATATGCAAATATTAACTTACAAATGTGTTGTTATTCCAGACTTCAGACATACCCAGATCATGGCATTTAAAGAATAAAACATGTGTAAGCAATCAGATCTAGCCCAACCAATATCAGATCATACAATGATAAGTCATTTCAGATCTCATGATCCTGATCCAACATTGTATCCAAGGTGCACAAAATATTTCAAATCATAATCATAGCCCCTGTAACATAAAATATACTTCAGATAGAAGTATTCCTGAGAAACCCTTTCACTTTCACACTTGGCCCTTTGATCTTCTCCTCATATATTTTTTGGCCTTTCTCAATACCTTCAACCAAAACAACACTTAGAGCCTATGGTATTCTTAGACAGGATCAAATATTCGTTACTTTGCTCAATATTGTGGGCTAATACCATGGTATTGACCCTTGGTATTCTTTAAACTTGAATTTCCTTGATTTTCCAACCCATACATGCTTTTCCTCTTGTGAAAGTGCGTGAATACGTATACGCCCTTTTTGTTCTGTGAACTTGCATGTATACACTGCTTTGACAAGGTGAACATGCATATACAACTTAAACTATCTGAAAACATCATTTTCCTTCAATTTCTTGATTCTGATCAGTAGAACTTTGTTCCAACTTCCTGTTCTTCTGTACCAATTCCCTGTTACCTCTGAATTGACCTGTTACATTGTGAGTTGTCATTTATCAAATATGAACTAACTTGTGAGTGAGTTTCCATCAAGGACAACACATGTATCGTAATGCCAACAAAGGGGAGGTCAAGATATCAGAAAGAAACAAAGAAATAACCGAAAAAGGGACTAAAAAAATATCAAACCAGTTCGAGTGTTTTTGAATCATTCATAGTCCCTATTCAAAATGGAAGTGAGGGTCGATATTAAGTTGTTTCAAGGCACGATTGACACTCTGAAGCTAAATCACTTGTAAAAAAACAATTTAAAACAATAAAATTGTTTACTATTATATTTCTTTTTTCTGCCATAAATTCTATTTTTAATCATTAATGCAACTCATTTTTCCAACAATATCCTTATATTGATGTTTTTACTTATGTTACATTTTAAATAACTTTTATTGACACTTTGGTTTTCCATGTTACCTAAGAATATATA
>APFE031429135.1:0-15857 GCA_000404065.3 Pinus taeda | reverse complement strand
AAGAAGACAAATGCAGAAGGAAAGGTGGAGAAATACAAAGCTCAGTTGGTAGCAAAAGGTTATTCCCAAGTGTCGGGAATTGATTTTGGTGATATTTTTTCTCCTATTTCCAAGGTAACTTCTATTAGATTACTTTTATCTGTTGATGTTGTTTTTTATTTTGAGGTAGAACAGGTGGATGTGAAGACATAATTTCTTCATGGGGATTTGGAAGAGGATATCTACAGGAAGAAACCTGAGGGTTTTGCAGTGAAGGGTAAGAAAGAACAGGTATGCAAGTTAAAGAAGTCTCTGTATGGGTTAAAACAATCACTAAGGATGTGGTATCAGAAATTTGATACATTTATATGGGGACTTGGCTTCACCAGAAGCAGAGCAGATCACTGTGTGTATTTTAAAGTAATTGGTGACCGTGCTATTTATCTGTTCTTGTATGTGGATGATATGTTGCTGGTTGGAAATGACAAAGAAATTATCCAGGATTTTAAGACCCCATTGTCCTCCAAATTTGACATGAATGATCTTGGTGTTGTAAACTATATTTTGGGCATGTAAATTAAAAAAGATCGGCCAAAGAGCAAGCTCTAGTTAAACCAGAGGAAGTATGTCGAGACAATATTGTAGAGGTTTAATATGCAGGCTAGTAAACTAGTGAAGGTTCATATTCTTGTAGGTGTAAAGTTATCTGTTGAACAGTGTCCCAACACATAAGAAGAGGAAGAGGATATGTCCTGTGTTCCATATGCAAGTGCAATTGGTAGCCTGATGTATGCGATGGTCTATACTAGACCAGACATTGAACATGTAGTGGGACTATTGAGCAAGTTTATGTCAAAACCAAGGAAGGAGCATTGGACAACAGTGAAGTGCATTTTCAGGTATTTGCATGGCACTAGTGATTATGGTTTATGCTACCAAGGAAGACCAGGATTGGAAAGAGTTTTGGATATCCTTGGCTTTGTTAATGCGGACTGGGTTGGAGATCTGGATCAAAGAATATCTACAAGTGGGTATGTGTTTAACCTATTTGGAGGTGCAGTCCATTGGATGAGTAAGAAACAATTTGTAGTGGCACTATCAACTACAAAGGCATAATGCATGGCAGCCACTCATTCAAGCAAGGAAGTAGTTTGGTTGCAGAGATTGTGTTCAAGTATGGGGTTAGTACATGGAGCTATAAGGATAGAATGTGACAGCCAAAGTGCAATTTTCTTGGCAAAGAACCCTGCTTACCATTCAAAGACAAGCACATTGATGTTTAGTATCACTTTGTGAGGGATATGATAGAAGACAAAAAGGTGTTGCTGGTAAAGGTGGACAGTTTGAAGAATACTACAGATGCATTGACAAAATATATGAGCTCTAAGAAGTTATCTTGGTGTAGAGAAACAATGGGCGTTGCAGGGATGGATAAATGACTAAGCTCTCTTGTGGCCCCCTATGGAAAGAAAACAACAAGTGGGAGAATGTTGGGTTGTGTTATTCTTTCCACGACTAGTCCACGTAGTGAACTGATGGGTTATAGCCCCCCCTTTTATTGCGCTGATTGTGAAACGAGGGGGTCACAGGGGGAGTGGTAGCCCCCCTGTATGGGGGGTTTCAGGGGGGTGGGTAGCTCCCCTGTATGGGGTTGGGGCAGTGCGCTGAGAAATTTTTTTTGGACCCTATATTATGTTGGGCAGACCTACCTATGGTTTTGTGCATGATTTTCATACATGGTTTTGGACATGATGGTTTTCGGTCCATGGTTTTGGATGCGATGGTTTTCAGTCCATGGTATTGGATGCTTCGACATGTATAAATATATATTGTAAAATTGAAAGGAACATAATGAAAAATCAAGCTGGTAGTCCCGATTTTGGGATCTAGGGGAAAATCTCTGTGTGTATGTGTTTTATGTGTTATGGTCTCGCATTGTTTATTTTCTGTGTTTTACAATTCGTATGTAGGTAATTTTTGTACAGGGTTAAAACCTACAAAATATATTAAACACCACTTCTTACTTTCAATTCTTTATAGATAAGGAAAGTGAAAAATAAAGAGGATCGATTTTCATTCCCAAACCAACCATAAGGTTAAAAGTACATCAACACTTTATCTTCTATAGTCAAATTTGTAACACCATCTCACCTGGTCAGTCAATCCAAGTTCTTCCAGAAATTAGGTTATGAACTTTAGATGGAGGTAGCACCAAATATAGAACCTCTCTAGATTTCTTTAGCACCAAACATCCTGAAAAACCCATGCATAGACAAATTAGCAAGTTCTATTTCCATAAAACTCACAGGTTGCAAACAAACACAAATTATCCAAGTCAATTCACATAAGATATTCATTGCCTTCAAAGTGTAATGCAAAAGTTATCTATTAAGTGGCCTCTTGGAGTGCTGCATAGCCCTTTGGAGGTTATCTCCAATCTAAAGCAATATTATGATTCTGTTTTTAAGTGAATGTCATTATAGTTAACACTGCAGAGAGAAACTCAACTTATGATTAAATTTTTCCCTTCTAGAACAAAATAGTTGGCTTGAAAATACAACTCATGCATTTTTTATAACTAAAAGAGATTGCAAATATCAATTTTCATGAGAATATATCCATTTTAATATCGCAGTGAAACAAAGAAATGTTGGTTTAACTTTGTCATTGGTCAAACAAGTCCTCTTATATGATTTGAAAATGACAAGTGATATTCTAGAATGATGGAACTTAAGATCAAGAGAAGTACATAGAGCATTTGCTATAACTGACTATGCCTTGAATAATATAATCAAACTCACGCTTGTATACATGAAAAGTATCCTTCTATATGGTTATGCTATGCTTCAGACAATTCAAGTCATACTCAAGAAAAGCTATAAAGTTCTTTGCAAAGAAATAGGCTTAGTGGACTTAATAACTCTATCATGTATTTCCAAGACTTTTAGAACTCTTTACAAAAAAATACCATTTTTGAATTTCATCCAAGCAACAACCTCAAGGAAAATTTCGTAGCTGAATACAAAAATGGAAAACAAAACTAGATCCAAGGTATTGCATTTATTAATAACCAAAAATACACAAAAATACCACTTCCAATTGTAGATTGGGTCTTGCCCAAGTGTTTGCATGGTAGAAGGTTATATTTCCCACCTAGGTTCTCTTCTCCTAAGTGACATGAGAAAGCTCCAAGATTTTATAGAATTTGGCTTACCCTACGCATCATCCTCAGAATCGAGGGAAGTAACCAATGGATTTTCCCAAGAAATGCATTACATAATAAAAATTAAAAATTAAAATTAAACAAAAGAAATACCACTGCTAGTCAACAGAAACAACCAATTTACAAGCATGCATGATGCATATATATGAAAGGACGATTATCTAATTAGAAAAGAGAGAAAAATATTTCTGAGAAGTGACCTTCCAAGTGGATAAATACCACAAAGTTACCAAGAAACTATGTTTTTACTTTAACTAAAAGAAAAATTGTATCCCTTGAATTAACAAATTCTAGGAAGCAATGAGATTTGAAAAAAAGAGAATTGTATACTACATCAAGAGATACCTAATCATCCAGACCAACCTCGAAGTCTTTTCTAGATAACTAACACCTTTGAGAAAAAATAAGGCCCCAAACACCTACTCTGCAATAAATGTTATCCCTCCATGATTGAGCATTTCATAAGTTTCCCCAAGAATATGGTTAAAACATTTCTAAGTCCTCTGGTATGTAGGATAGACATAAATTTACCATGACGCTGACAAAAAAATAACATTTGAACCATGTGAACCTAGTGATAGACTCGATTTACAATAAGATGTCATATTGAATAAAATATTTTTTCATTATCTTCACTATTCAAACACATGTCAAATACAAGCTACGCTTTTTGAGAAATTGTGCCTTAATTTCCTTGTGAGTGCACAATAACTTCAACGATTTCATGAATTCCTTTGTGAGAATTTTTTATGCCGATGCATCAGAAGAAAATGCCAGATTGACCAGAACTTTGAATACTTAAATGAGTTCTGGAACATATGAATTCAAAACTAATTCAATATGCTTCATTATGCCAGTTTTCATTAAGAACATTGCCAAAGAAGTATCTAATTCCACAGATGAAAGAGATGAGCAAGCAATCATTTGAAATAATATCTAAATGATAAACTTTTGTTGAGTTTTCTTAGAAACCACATATATAACATTATACCTATTTTACTTCAAGTTTGCACATAATAATAAAAAATTCAAATGTTGAAAATTTGTAAACCTCTCTGTAGCCTTAACAATTTAGAACGAGGAGGTAACTTCATACACCAGTTTAATTTTCCATTAGAGCATCAATTTCAACTAGTTCCCTCCAAAAATACCACAATGCTATATGCAATTTGCTCCTTTCAGTAAATAACCCTTCCTATGTTATATATGACCTAGACATTAAAATTGATGATAGAAAAGTAGAATTAATCTAAAAATATCTCTGACTTTATGCAATTTTGGCACACCTCTTTGAATGGGAATAAAGAAAAGTTGAACATAAAACTGCTACAAGTAGAATTGTAGAGAGAAAGGGGAGGTAGAGGGGGGAATGAATACTAACCAACGAGAAGTGTGCCCTTGCTATTGGATATCTGGGACCCAATTAGTGTTCTAGTTTCAATAGAAATGGAAGCAGGTGTGAAAGTGACAAGTCTTCCAAACTATTATAACCAATGTAGGAGCCAACTGTGATGCTTTCACTTGCTCACCAAACGCTCGATAATGGTGCATTCTCCTTTCAACTTACTTGATAATGAATTTTCCTTGTTCATCATGTCCAAGTTCTTCTACACCTACAAATATCCCAATGGACCAGATAACCTTTCATAAAAGAAAAAATAAACCAAATGGAATGCATTCAGATAACAACTTTGTTTCTAGTCTATTTAGTGGCAATCCTTCCTCCACAGTTCTTGCAGAAGGAGAAAATTGGTGCTATATTGATGATAGAAATAAAATACTCGTTAATGGGGCCATTGTCTACCTAATCAGTATCCAAAGAGAATGGATGTTGCTTACTTTCCACCTAAGAACCTTTGAACCATTCTTGTGTCATAGGTGCACACCATCAATGGTATCTTTTCTAGATGCAAAGAAATTATAATAGGAGAGGAAGATTGCTTATTAGCCCTCATCAATGAATTATTAGGCTTATCTAAATATTATACTAAATAATCTACTCAATAAAGTTTCTCAAAATATGTTTAGCATTATGAAGAAGATCAGAAGATAGGACTCTAAGAACTTAGAATATTATACAGAAAGAAATGTTCAGGTTATGAGGAACATGTAGGTGTTGTTTAGGACTGTAAAAATGAGTTGAACACCCTAGTTCACAAGTCAAATGTTCTAGAATTCGACAATTATTTACAAAGAAGCTTAGAAGAGATGTATGAACTCGAAAATTCTAGAGAAGTGGAATTAGTAGGTGATGAGGAACATGTAGGTCATCTTGAGAATTGTAAAGATGAAGTCAACACCCCAGTTCACAGATCATGTGCTCTAAAAAGTTGAAAGTGTTTTCTCAATGCTTCTTTAGAATTTTTTAATGGTAATGATGGAGAAGAGGATTATGTTGAATAATCAAGGATTATTGTATTTCACATTGGAAATGATGTTGTTAATCAAAATATTTTAATCACTAATACAAAATCAATACTCAATGACTGTAATTTTGGCTTGAATAGAGGTAAAACTAATTGAGTGCCTAGTGAAAAGATAATAATTCATACAGTTAATGTTAAGAAGTCAAAGAAGGGATCTGCAAGTTGTGACCAGAAATTTGGTACTAGTAGAGTCATTTGTTTATGCCTTGTTGCAACTATTTGTAGTACGACAGTGAAATTTAAGGACTTGTTAGTAGTAGATTGCAACAATACTAAACAGGAACATAAGACTTCATGCACAAGTCCTCTTAATAGTATTCCATAGTGTACATCAACATGCACCATGCAGTCATCATTGCCAGATTTGAATGTAATGGTGGCACTAGCATCAATGTCTGTATAAAATCCCTTAATCTATTCACTGCAAGTACATTTTTTTGCATAGATTATTATGTAGATATCCTATTCAAGGAATTCTACCATAATATGTGATCATGGTAACAACTTTTGATGATATAGAAGCATCTAAAAACGGTAAATTTTTATTAACTAGAGATAGTATTTTGTGAAAGAATGTTTTATGGGAACATATTAATTCATATTTAAAGTCTTCTTGACATATGAGAAGGTACCAACAAGCATGACATCAGGAAAATTGACGTCAATTAGGTCCTCAAACAATTTCTACAATATATTTTTCTTGCTATGATATCTTGGGTATAAAAAAGAACATATCTACAAAAGAAAAATCCATATATTACTTATGTTCAAACTTTGTATATGGTGTTCTTAAGCAACTTTTTAAGATGTTCCTCGACCTTTACCAAAGCGAATTGTAGTTTGGTTAAACTTGGTATCCTTTCATTCAGCATCAATTTCTACAAGATAAATGTCACACATTATTCTCCCATTTCTCAACATGCTACATATGATAAATTAAAACTTAGATAAAACCAAGAGTAAAGCCTTTTCTAACCAAAACAAACAAACAAACAAACAATGCCTCTAATAAAATTTCATTCTTATATCAGTAGATGAAAAGAGAGTGGACCATTTTTGCCACTTGACTTTGCCTGTTTTTGTTATGAAAGTGCTTGAGCTTTAGGAACCAACAAATGTGAGGGAATTGTAAATGTGAAAAAAATTATGTTGACCTTTGTAGACTTCTTCAAAATGATGTGAATGATGCCATTTTCAAATGTGGTAAATATCATAATTAGAAATGGCCACATTGGATGCAGAGATTAAATATAAAACTTGTGGACATGGCATGTATTCCAATAAATTGCATTGCAATGAATACCATGGGCCTCCATGGGTTACAACTCCCCAGTATGTTAGTCTTGATGATGAAAGAGAGATGGAAACAACAAATATGGGTGGTCCTAGTATGTATAGTGGATATCTTCAAACCTAGGTCGTCATCTTAATGAACCTAGGTTCTGACATGGTAAACCTGGATTTGGTCCTCACTCGGGATTTGTAAAGGATATATTCACAAGAGTCTCATAATTTATCCAGTAAATAAACAATTAAATTGTATATTTAAACAAATCGAAGTGAACTGCTCAAAATCCTCTTAGGTGGGTTGTGGTCAAGTGGTTAAATCAAAGCACTTTCAGTGCACAAAACTAGGTTTAAATCCACCCGCAGACATGTTACTAAATTAATATGGCCAAAAAAGTTATCTACCTCATCCAAAAGTGGGTGGAAGTCTTAACAACCTTGATGGCCCATGGTTGTGGTCTATCTCAACAAACGAGGAAAGATGCAAGTATTGAATGAATTTAATGTGGCCAATGGAGTTATCTACCCCATCCAAATGTGGGTGGAAGTCTTAGCAACCTTGATGGCCCATGGTTATGGCATATCTCAACAGACAAGAAAGATGAAATCTTGGACGAATTTAATGGAAGAGATACCCTTGGTCATGGCGTCTAAGAAAAGGTAAAGCCCAATTCATTAACAAATTTCCATTTTTACAACTGCAAAAAAGAATATCAAAAGATCTTGAACTGGATGGAAAAATACCTTTGCTATTGTAGCCATCAAGTCATGCATGGAATGTGCGGCCTCGTATGATTCAAAGAAAGATGCTTCTTCAGACTTTTCTATGGCACTTACATACACCTATGCAAAATTACATTACATCAACTTTGAATATCAAATGGAAATAAAGTAGAAATGTCAACTATGGTGTTAATATCAGTCCCAACAAAAAATTATTATTGGCTAAAAATTAATGTGTTACACACACAATAGTGCCAGCTCCTTTTCTTGCATAAAAAAGACAACCAATTGGATCAATTCAAGGTCGAGCACTAATGCTAGTTGATGTCCACGCGCAAGCCAACACATCCTCAAATTATTAATTCAATCAAAATGGGAAGGTCTAAGCCCTCATCCAAATGCTGAAACAATATGAAATGAAGGGCCTGAACAAAACCCCACCAATATCAAATACTGAAGAGCTCAGTTAATAATCTTACCATTACCTAAAACAAAAAATGTTTCACAACTTTTCAGCTAGATTGACATTCCGACCAACCACGTTTGGCAACACCCATTTTCAAGATCATATGCCTTATAAAATTTACAACATCTGACTTCACAAAACTACATTTCTAATTAAGTCAAGGTGTTGAGCTACTTTGTGCCTCAAAAGAAAACAAATGAATTGAAATAATTATTATGAAAGGAAAACTAAAAAAATCCAATCAAAATTTGGCACAGGCCTTTGCTTAAATCTGTACCAAATAGTGCATATCCATGACATATCCTTCAAGTCTTCAAAACTAGAGATAACCCCACCTTCGTGTGGTTGTGAAATAATTTGGTGTTCACCTCATTAGAAAGAGTAACAAAAATTTTAGGCCTCTACTCATGCTGAAGTAGTGTAGTTGTTGTTCCATAATTATTGAGGCACCCCTTAATTGTTTTTGGTGGGTCCAAATCATTTTGAGTGCCTATGGTGAACATATTATTGTTCCTTGAAAAGCTATGTGATATCTTTGCTCCAACAACAATACTTTTTAGAGGATTAACAGTGTGCAAGTAAGATCCCTTCAAGGTATCACCCTTACTAGTTCTGTAAAGCATGAGTCACTTTCAGTATGACACCAAAAAACATTCTATGCAGTGCTTCATAAAAAAGTTTGCAATTGCCCCTAAATTTTACCAAAAAACCCACTAAAAATCACTATTTTAGTTTACAAGAATGGAAAGGACCAAGTTTTACAAGGTCAAAGAAGAAACAAAATCAAACTTTGAAATACTCAAGCCTTCATCATATTTCAAGAAGTTTCCTAATGCAATGTAAAACGAAACTTCACCCCCTACAGAAAGATTCTCGTTTCCAATTACTCCTGACAAATGTGTTATTGGAGATGGTGTCAATACAATGCTTGTACTGACCCCTGCATAATCATGCATATATTCAAGCTCAACCTGTAAAATTTACAATATATAATGTATGCAAAGTTAAAGAGTAATTCGTGTCACAAAAAAATTACAAAAGTATTTTTATCATTATAAAACATGAAGAATGTTAAGCATTTTGTTTATCACAACATACCATCATGAAATTTTACCATGTAGATAACCTTGTGACTATTGATGATCAAAATTAGGGGGCATGTTGAAGCCTGACTAATATGAATGTCTGAGTAAATGTCTACAATATTACAAAGAAAAGGCTCCAGATAGAAACAAGAACAAGATGTTTTGTTGGAATGGTTCTCACATATAAAACCAGTTATTACTTTTCATTTCCTTCCAAATGGCTTATTTTAAACTGCAGAACGGGAAATTTGATCACTTCTTAGGAGAGACTAAGTGGAAGAGCACACTACAGATGAAAAATACAACATATTGCAAAATTTAGGAAAATGGCACAATTGACAGAAATATCTAATCACCTTAATTGTCATGTCTTTCTAGATTGTAAAAATGAATGCCACAATAGCTGAAAGAATGTTTTAACTTATAGAATGTAGCAATGCCCCAATTAATACAAAGTACTGTAGGTTGTTACTTTACGAAAAAACACCTACATTAAGCATGAAAATTGTTCAAAGCTAAATATGATGTCAAAGATAGATTTGATTGTTCAAATCCTACAATTAATAGAGATGACACCTTGCACAACTAGGTTTTCTCTCTCAAGTTCTCTATTCTTAGCGGTAGCCATGACTTCCCTCAGGAGGGGTGGCTCCCTCTCCTCCTTTGATCCAAACTTTGAGGTAGCCACAAAATCTTTCAAATATCTCGTGGAAGCTTCTTTCTAAAAATAAAAATAGCCATAACATCAACCAGATGATGGTTTGTTAAGAAATGGAATAAGTGCTTAAACTCATTCCATCAATCTAAGGAGAAAATCACTTCATTGTTACCTCTAAAATATGTGCTTCGAAATATAGATTCAATTATCAACTATAAACCCCAAAGTTACTTAACAACATAACCCATTTTCACCTTGATGATCATCCTTCTCACATAAGGATAGCTCTCCTCCAACATAAGGGAGGAATCCATGATAAGCCTACAAAATTGTCCTTCAAATGCTAAAAAAACATATTTCCAAAATGATATTGTTTTTGTCTTTTAAGATTTAAAATGGAAAGTTAGGCAAGACATAGTGCTTGGTGCTTGGGCTATAGACTCTAATAAACAAACACAACTTTAAAATTGATGAATAAGATGTGAGTCATGAGAAAACAACCAAACAACAAGTGTTATTAGTCAAGAATAGATACAATAAATACGTAACAGTGTTATCTCCTACTAGATGGAATATTTGAAGACAATGTGCTCCGTTAACTTGATCTCTTGTAAGTCACATAGCTGAAAATTCCCTTGAGGTGTGTGAAGTCGTGAGCTATCTCAAACCAAAGCTAGTGGGAGACCACTCTAAATGAACCAAGGGGAATCGTAAGGTTATGCATCCAATCTATATTAGTATAGATAGGCCTAACAATAAGAGTCAATTAGCTACACAAAGCACTCAAAATAACAAAATGACATATTCAAGCTAACACCCTCACACCTGGTTAAGTTTCCTATCACTTTTTGGTTGGTCACCAAAATGGAAACTTTGTACCTACATATGAGACAGGTCCAGTGTCTCTTAGTCCTATCATAGTTACCAAGGATATTTCCTCTCAGTTAACAAAAAATAATATTTCTTCCTTTATCACCAATGTCAATGTCGAGGAGAAGTATCTATCAGCTGAGGATCTCTTGAAATTGGTGGAAGCAACTCTTTTGGAGAAATTTCCATCAAGTAAATGGAAAAAGACATCAAAAACTACGATAGATGATTTGAAGTCCAAGTACAAAAATTTCATGTCAGGAGGTTTCCTGATCTGCCAGAGGAAATTTCATTCTAATAATGTGACAGAATATTGCTCTTTAAGATTGTTGTTTTCATTCATCTATTTTTCTATGATCTATGACCTCTGCAAGGCTAGTCAAATTTAGGATGAAAACAACTAATTGAAATAAATTTTGAATAGGGGTTTGTTTATGAGTTGTATTAATGGGGCATTCACATGAAAGATGGAGGAAGATGAAAGGTTACTAAGGGAATGGTAGTTAGCAATTATTGTCAAAAATTATTTCTATTATGTATCATACACCATCACTACTATGAGTAATACTGACTTGATGCTTGATTTAGTGCCAAGCACAAAATGATGGAAAATACTTGCCTCCGGACCTATCAGAATCAGTTTGGTGTTCTACGGATCATGCAAAAGATTGTTGCAAAGTTTCAAGTTTTTAATAATGTTACAAAAATAGAGGGTATGAAAAATGATCACAAAATATGATTGCATATAAGCTTTGTAGCTACTTATGTTACAAAGCCTACCATCTTATTCTCTTATTGTGAATTACATATTGCCACTGACATTGCATACTACAAAAGTTCAGTGAAAACTATGCTACTGCTACCATTAAAAAATTTCTTGTTGAGAAAATTTATCTTGGAATCAATCCGTTCACTAAGAGAAAACAATAGAGTTTGTTGATAAAGTGTTTGGCGTAAAGAAATAGAAGCAAAAATCCTATTATGATTATTTCGACACATTGCTTTCCCAACATAGATAAAAACAAACAGAAATAAAAGTACAATTGTGCTTAGGATCACACACACAATCATTTACAAAAAATTTAGATCTCTAGGTTAAAAAGCAATTTGGCACTCACTGTTACAAATGAATAAAGCAGACTAACAATTACATCATAAAGGTTTTATCTAGATGCATTCATAGAATATCCAATTCTTGAATATGAAGTAATATCATGTAAACATTTTGACTTGATTGGAATCCTTTTTGCAATTGTTTCTAGGTAGTAAGTATAGCAATTGGTACATTCCATTACTTTTGGATTCCTTTGAAGTATATATTGACCTTTACTTGAAGTTGTCATTGTTGGAAACTCATGGTTAACCATGCGAGATTTTAGTCCATAATGGGTTAGGTGCATTTTGTATTAGTTAAGGGCACTGTTAAAAAACCTAAACCTAAACCCTACCCCCCCAATAGAAACAAAAAACACTATCCCTGTTCATTATTAAGGGATATCGTAAATTTCAAGTTTTTCTAGGTTAGTTATTTTTTATGTTTTTTTTTTCAAGGTGAGGGGGGTGAGGGTCAGTAGAGCTTATATTAAAAAAGTTGTGGCCATACGATACAACTTAATTTTACTAAACATATATAGTCCTGGGAAAGTATAACCTAGAATCCCTAGTTAAGGATGAACCAGTCAAAATACTATGGAGGCCTACCTATATATACTTCTTAGAATTCTACAGGTATATTGCTTAACATAATGGCATAATAGAAATAGTACTCGAAAAAACATATTAGGTTACTAAGAAAAAGGTAAAAATGTAATGCTTGTTTTCAGCTTTAGTTACTTGGTCGACACGACATGCTAGGGCTTCATATTTCACAATTGTGGAGCTAGTATCAATGTAGATAGCCACATGACTATCTTCAGTGGGGCTTTCCAGTAGCTTCGAGATATGACCACTTAGGGTGTATCCATAGAATGAGGTGGGCCAGAGGAGGTAGAGTCTACAAAGGTGTTTCTTAAGTTGAGAGTGGAAGATTGCTTAACCTCTAGGTGGAGGTTGAAGTGAACCAATGTGCACCCAACCATAATTTATAGAGACTCCATAGATGAAGCCATACTCAACTAGTTCCCTCTAAAATGGTCATGGAGGCCTAAGGTTCAGCCTCCCATTTCCTCAAATTATAAGTATGATTTGGTGTTTCGGGCATGTATTATATGATTCGTCTTGGTGTATATGGTTGTGGATGGTAATTTGGGGCTGCATTATTGTTGAAAGAGGTCCTATAAGTGAAATTGTTTATGCCACCATTGTCAATAATGCACCAGACCAAGAGAATTTTAATTTGATGGTTGTCACTAAATAATGCCTCACTATTTATGCACGAGTAGTCATTGATCAAGTTTAGAATGAAAACTATTAACCAATTGCTTGGTCTTGATTCATCTCTTCCTTCATTATCACAATGAGTTCAACTTTTCATGCCTTTCTAGATTTACACATTCTCCACTTGAATGCAAGAATTAAGAAAATGTTACTTTTCAACAAAAAGCAGAGGTGGGCACCAAAACAATTGTTCCTAGCATGTTATTGGCACGACTGTTGAGTCTCATTTTCTAGTATATTCCCAGCAGTAAGTGAATTGTTTCCCGCCTGGAGAAATAACTAGCACAAAGAAGAAGTAAAGGAGTTCGTCTTTATGCAAATAAAAGATGCAAACAGGATACACAAGGAAGCATTGTATGCAACTACAAGATAACATACAACCATCTTCGAGGCATTGACCAACATATCTACATTACTCTGGATAATTTAATGTGTGAAGCTTAAGGGTTTTGAGGCCTTTACACCAGTTATTTTTCCATCCTTGCAAGGGATGTCCCATTTTCTAGGCTTCTGGGTATAAAAAGCACCAGAATATGGAAGTGAGTGCAACTATCTGTACATAATTACATCACTTATACCATCCCCTTCTCAGGATTCCATCCAAAACTTTCCATAGTTGATTTTAGGCCCGCTATTCTATGATTGGGTGTGCAAGTGGCCATGACTACCACTTAAGTAAGTTCTATTTTACCTTACTCCAGAAATCTCAACCAAGGAACATCACTGGCTAATGGGGGGATCGTTTATAGAATGATTGTTGAACTGAAATAATGTCCAAGATTTGTTTCTGTGCTGACCTTATTGTTGTATCTTTTATAATGATGTGAAATTTGTCCACATGAATACACTTTGCCAGAAATTGTTCACTTTGTACCTTCTTTTGGCATCTCTTTCACATCAGCAAGAGCAGATACAAAAGCGGATCCTATGGACCTTTACACAGGGTTGATTAGAAATGGGTTTCTAAGAGGTTCATTTAATGATTTCACAACTAGGGATCCTTATTCTAAAATATTAACATAAGAATAATTCTAATAATGTTGATGCATCACTAGGATAACACGATTAACACATCCAAAGAGTTTCCACAATTTACATTGAACTAAAACTCAATCAAGAAAGTATCCAACAAAATCAAGAAAGGAAAAGGCAACATATAATAAATAATGTAGACAATTGACTCGAAAATTACTAATAATACCTATGACCTGATTCCCAAGGTTTTTTAATGCTACTTACAAAGGTATATTCTAAGAGAACTAAATTTTTCATGTTTCCCTTGCATAAATTTTTCCATGTTGTCATCATATGTAGGAATAAACACATCGTTGGCCAAATACACCATGTAATCCAGTGCATCCATTTTAGATGACTGATTTTGGAATGGCTTTAAATCCATAGGAATAAGAAGAGTCTCCTTCCTCACCTACACATTTTTGTTGATCAACATGAGTGCATGACATAAGAAAATCCAACTTCGTAGGAAAATGAGTTGAAGTGAGTGAATCGGTCAACTTACAATATTAGGATAAGTTGAATAGAGGGCATGCATCCTTCTTTCTACCCCATAGATTTCTTCAACAACAATATATATCTAAATATTTCTATAAAAAAAAAAAGCTTTCTATACTAATGGAGTCTCCTCTAGTGTTATGGGAAACAATCCGTCCTTCCTCTTCATTTAAGAAATTATGACCTCCTTCCACCAAGGGTAGGCATGCCTGTGAAATAAATACAACAAGATAATAGGATCAACATTGTTAATAATAAATATTTTGACTTGACGAGGAAAATATTATGATTTCCAAACATGTAATATACCTCAATCTAGTGAGTTCCTCAACTTATTCATGAGTACAACCAAGAGTGCAATCAGAAAAAACCAATATATCCATTTCATAACAAAGATGAAGAGCCACAAAAGGACCATGCTATTGCAATATTTAAAAAAAAAATTGACCCAATCCATCAATTTTTGAAGTGAAAAGCAGAGTATTGTAATTCACATGACAACATAGCTTTAAACCTCAAGTGACAGGCTATTATTTGCCAGATGTGCATATGTCTTATTCAGATGCAAAACTTTGTGCTTTCTTATAAGGGGAAGGATTTGTATCATGGTAGGAAACTTTGTTAGTATCCTTTTGTGTAAAGACCAAAGTATTAAATGATAGTCTTCGATATGCAACCTGATGCAGGTAATAGGACATGTTTGACCAGCTCACAGGAAGCATGGTGAAGATTGCCTCATCTTCTGCCTTTGCCTCCCATCTTCTTCCTTTGCTTTCAACTTTTAAGGAAGCTTCTTTACTATCTATAACTTGCCTCTGAGAGATGTGATAAACTGATCCACATCAAAAATGTCTTCAAATTCATTGTTCACTTAAAATTAAAGATTATTTTTTGCAAAAGGAAACATGAAGGATAAACCACCCCCACAAGTAATTAATGCCATGCAATGCCCAATGCTGAAATGAATCAATAAGACATATTGAAGATTTGTTAACAGATAGGAGCAATAATGAAGTTAAACACCTGGAATCTTCCCAAAATGAAGCCTTGTCGAGGTTTGGGATAACCACAGTAACATTGAGATAATTGTAACCATGTCACATATTTAACATGAGAAAAAGATTGACCTGTTAGGATATTCCGACACATAGGAATAGTTAAGTTCAACTTGGTCTAGTATAGAGTTAGGTTAGCGTTAGGTAAAGTGTGTTTCTTTACCGTTGTACATTTTGTAACTTACAATCCGACGGTC
>APFE031429131.1:0-41118 GCA_000404065.3 Pinus taeda | reverse complement strand
TCCAGGGACCACGTTTCATAAATTTTCAAGCTGGATCCAAAACATCAAGTACATGTGCATCACCCAATCTCCTTTAAACAAATAACTTCTCAAAATGTAGTAACCAGAAAATAACACCAGTAACAAGACACCAATTTAAACCCAGATCTCTGTAGAAACAGATAAAAGACAGCTAAAATATATTTTAGGAAAGGTATGCAACTTCACCAAAGGAAAGCTGCAGATATCCACACTTCTGCCGTGACGAGTCTGCGCAACTACACACCTGCTTCTTCTTTGGTTCTGCACACCTTCGCACCCACTTCTTCTTTGGTGTTGCGCACCTCCGCACTGCGACATTGCCGCTCCAACTCTTCAGTAGATCTGACTTATAATGCTCCGGTTTCTCCTTGATTCAGATTCAACTATGTCTCACCAACCGATTATTAGAAATTTAGATCTTGCTCCTCTTAAGATTTTCAACTCAACTGTGATTAGCCAAATGATCTCCTTTCCCTTTTATAGGCTAGGCCTCACTCAAAACCATGGACCAAAACCATTGAGAAACAATATCACGGACCCAATACTTGGGTTCAACTCTTTTGGATGCAATACCACGGACCAAAACCATAGGATCAAAAACTGTCGGACTAATACCATGAACCAACCATAAGATTTCCCATGTGCATGTGCTTTTCTCTGCATGAAAGCGCGTGAACTTTTCTCTGCATGAAAGGAACTTTTCTCTTCATGAAAGTGCGTGAAATTTTCTCTTCATGAAAGGAACTTTTCTCTGCATGTAAGTGCGTGAAATTTTATTTGTATGAAAGGAACTTTTCTCTGCATGAAAGTGCGTGAACTTTTCTTTGCATGAAAGGAACTTTTCTCTTCATGAAAGTGCGTGAACTTTTCTCTACACTATAATTTATCATCTAAGGTGAGTGAGTTGCTATCAAGTACAACATATGTATCATAATGCCAACAATCTCCCCCTTTGGACTTGATGGCAAAGCTAACTTGTCATACTGAGAACTCTCATCTGATTCCTTTGAGTTGTCCGACATCCCATGCATTCTGTCACATCTGATATCTCTTCCATAGATTCATCTAGATATATATAAGTGAGTTGATCTTCTACGAGTTGGTTGCCATTAAGTACAACACATGCATCATAATGCCAACACAAGGAATATAAATTTTGACTATAAAGATGAGTCAAAAATCATGTTTCCCATTTTCCAAAAAAAACTTCCTTTAGGGCCTCGAAATGACTCTGGAAGTTTAGGACGTGAAAAACTGCCAGAAGTAGTAAATTGTGCTACAATTATGGAAACTAAAAAACCAAAATAAATAATGTTGGGGGTCCAATTGGAATAGATGGGTGGCCACCAATATCCACATGGATCAGTCCTCCCCACTTAGGAAGCAATGGTTCCCATTGTGTTGAGTGCCTCAATGAGATGGGGAACTTCTGTTGAACTTGGTCCTTGGTGAGCCACTTGCCTTGGTGCAGGAGTTGGCCATCCTTGACAAAATGATACAGTTATATTTGTTGTTGGAAAGTATTCCTGATCTGCGTGTCCATGATCTGATTATTTGTGGCCTGTTCCATGCATTCTGGTTTTAATTCTATTGGTGTGAGTTGTTTTGCAATGTCTGATGTGTCCAATAATGGTGGAAAGTATGGTCATTGAACACTAGGTTCAGGAAAAGGAATGGTGGAATGTTGAGCATGAAAGAATTATCCCCTACAACCTTAGTGATGGTGTAAGGCCCATATCAGAGTGGTCAAAGCTTGTGGTGGGGCCTAGTGAGGCACTCCTTCTATAAATGTAACCAAACTTTTTCATCCACCTGGAACTTGTGTGGAACCCGATGTCGATCATGACATTTCTTGTACTTAGCATTGGCCCTATTTGCAAATGTGTTGAATGCACTCAATGAATTCGTTAACCATGTCAAATTCAGACCGGACTTGATTTGAATATGCTAGAGTAGCTGCAAATGGTATGGCCACATCAATGGGACATAATGGTTGGAATCCCAATCCCACCTCAAAAGGGGTTTGGCCAATTGATCTATGGAGAGCTCTGTTGTAGCTATGTTGGAGATAGGGAGGATTTCATCCCGTGTGTGTGGATGCTTTGATTTGTACATGCACAAAATGTGTATGATCATCCTGTTGATGTCCTCTGTTTGGCCATTAGTTTGGGGGTGGAAATTCATGGACTTAGTGAACTTGGTATCCGTCATCGACCAGAGACTTGACCAAAATGTACTTAGAACCTTCTATACCAATCTAAGATAATGGACTGTGGGATCCCAAAGTGTACCCACACTCGTTCAAATCATAGCTTAGACATGGATTATGTTATGATACTCTTCTTATAGGCCACCATAATGGTCATCTTATAGAATTTGTCGATGCCCAAAAAAACGCAGTCATTTCCATGCTTAGTAGAAGGAAGGCCTGACATGTAATCCATGTGTTATCACTCAGATTTTCCCAGGAGTTGTAAGAAGGGGAAAGGGGTCCGAGGTAACCACAAACCAATCTTTTAGATACAAAATCTAGCTAATCTGTATCGAGAGAGGGCTATCTCTTTAAGTTTTAGCTTTGTTTTATAAGGTTTTAGGCTAGTTATTAGAACTTGGGGTTTTGCTTGAATTTTTTGGTGAAGTTCAATAGCAAAGGGGTAGAACTGAATAGTTTAGTCCATTGGGCTAATTGAGTCAGGGAAAATGGAAACTGGATTTGGTTTCTCAATAAAGGATGGTTTCACAAGGCAAGATAGCTGGACAAGGAGGAAATAGAAACTTAAAAATATGAGATGGGCTTAAAGGGTTAAAGGGCAACTAAGAATCCTTCAACAAACTTTAATAGAGTAGAACATGACTAACCATCAATAAAGAGCAATTAAGAATTCTTTACCAGATGATTAAGATGAATAAACTAGAAAATAAGAGCAATTAAGAATTCACTGTTTATACTAGTTCAGAAGAAAACATTGAGAACAAAAACGATTGAAGACAGATTGCACTTAAGCACTTTCTGAATTATTCTTTTTCGTTTAATGTTAAGATATGAAACATAATGAATATAATAAACCAGAAAACATTAACACATGAGACATAAGATACTTATTTGCTTGATGTCCAACACATGAATCCTGATAAAATTCCTTTACATCAATCCTTCATCCAGCCAGCCATGAAAAATTTGTCCAATAGCACTTTTTATTCCAAAATATCAATTTTACAACAATGTCAAAGAATCCACCCTCAATACTCTGAATGGGGGTGTATTTATACAAAAATTTTACAATGAAATATTTCATAACAAAGTGAGATATAAGCTGAGATGACTAATCATATCTTTCAAGAAAATAGGGCCAAAAGACCTCGTAGATGACAGATAAGGCAATCGAATGGTTTGCTATCCCTATTCTTGAGAATGTGCTGGAGTTAGGCCCTATGATTTGGCATCTTGCTATCCTTGGTGTAATCATGTGCTGGCTGCTCTATTTTGATCTTTCCACTGATACAGTTTACCTGCATCTATTACTATTTACCTGTTGATCTCTTTTCATCCTCTTTACCCTTATTAACTGGAGTAAAAATCAGAATTTACCTTTTACCACAGATAAATTACAAAATTTGAAGCATTTCTTCCCACCATTTTGGCTGTGGTATTCTAGTTTTCTAAAGCTTTATAAGGGTTTCATATGTTTTTGTATATCTGAAGAATGTGGGCTGAATTGGGAACAAGTGTTTCAGCTCATGCTCGACATAGAATAAGTTCTCTAGGCCGTCATAGAGAATTCGGCCGGTAGGGAGTACTTTTATTCCTCATGCACTTGTTGATGAACTTGCTTGATTGCCTACATATTTATTCAATTTATCTACATAATCTCTATGCTTCATTAATCTATCATTAATCACTAAAGGACTTGGTAGCCCTTTATTCTGTAAAATAGCAAACTTCTCCATCAAATCATTAATCTCTACTTGCATGTCATGACATCTTCTTTCTAAATTCTGCATCAAAGTTTTCTTGGTTAATACCCTTTTGATTTCCAAAATGGTTTCTGTTCTATCTGTGATGCCAAATTCTTCTAGCTGTTCCTTATTCCTAGTATTCAAAAAATGTATGAGCCTGTTGGCTTCTTCAGACATTTTTCCTAATTGTGCTTTTGTCCTTTAAATTTCTTCCTGGGCTGTCCTCACTAGATCAATCTGCTCAAAAATTACTTGGATGGATGGCCAACATCATTTATGGATTGAGTGATGTTGGCCTAAAGAATTTTCTTGATTTGTGCCAGAGGCTTGTCAAAAGTGAGATATTTTTCTAATGTTTTCACTTTATTCTCTAATGTTTTAATATTTCTTGTTTTTTCTACAACATTTATCTTTGAGAGATCATAGCTTCGTTCCAACTTAGCAAACTGTTCTTTTAACCTATTTAGCTTTGAAACTTGTAGTCTCATGCCCTCCATTGACTTTATTAATTCTTCTGTGTTCAAATTGGCACTGCTGCCCTATGTTGTCCCTGCTGTTCCTATTGTTCTTGTCCCTGCGACCACCTCTGCCGTGACTGGTGAAATATTTGGTGCTAATAATGTCCCAAGTGTAGAAGGTACTGCTGTTGAGACTACTGGTATTACATCAGGAGGCTGGGAGGTCGACTCTCCTTGCTTGTCCTTCAGTTCTTTTTCTAGTTCCTGTTCAGTCTCATTCAATCTCTCATTAAGCTTTAAAAGTAAATCCATCAACTCTTCTTCATATTTTTGCTTTACAATCTTTGCAGTCTGTGGATGCCTTGAAGGATGCAACTTTAGCTGCTTCCTCAAGGTAGCAATATCTTCATCTTTCTTTTTGATTAATGCCTCTACACCCTTCACATCTTTGGGATCATGTCCCAATCCAATAATAATTTCTTTTAAAGACTTTATTCTGTTGTCTTTAGCCTGGGAGGAGGCTTTCTTCAAGCGTAGCTGGGTCGTTGTGTTATCCAAAGAATTTTGTAACCTATGGGACATCATTGCCTTACTAGTCAAGGTTGAATAAACCATTTCTCCAGTTTGTTTGTGCAATTAAATCTGATCCATAGGATGAATATCCTTTGCCATGACCTCCAAATTTGTTCTGATATAATCTGCTGCTGATTGAGGTTGTTGCACTTTAGGCTTGAAGTAGCTCATTATCATTTTTCCCTCTTTAATGTCATAGGCTGACATTAATCTCTGTTGATTTGTGGGGGCCATTTTCAAATATTGATTGTAAATTTGGAATCTTAATGGATCATTCCTAGCTTTGATTTCTGTAAATGATTTCTTGATATCTATGGCATCTTTCATTGGTGGTCTGAAAGATGATACCTCTGCACTTTGCTGCCTTTCTAGCTCTTGTCTCTGTGAGCTAGTGGATGTTCCTCCCATTGGAAAAGTGTACTAACTATCTACTCCTTCTCTCCTCTGACTATCTATAGTCTCTTCCACAAATTCCTCCTCTGAAAGGGGATTTAATCTTTGCCTTTTTGTTCTAGGCTACTCTGAGGGTCCACTGGCAGGGGTAGCTACTTCCCTGTCTCTCTTTTTATTTCTTTCCTCATTCTGAGGAGTTTGCAAGCTTGGAGGTCCTTCCACATTGGTTTGAGTTGGAGGAGTTGGCATTTGGACCTGCTCTTTGGAGGTTTCAGTTTTCTTAGACATTGTAGACTGTTGTGTGACCTGAACACTAGTTTCTAGTTCTTTACCTTTTGATGACCCTATGGCTGGTGTGCTGATTTCCTGTGAAGTTTGCTGAGAGGTTCCAACAACAGATGCACCAATCCCTAATCTTTGTACCTGCCCAAAAGAATCCAGGTCAAGTGTTTTCTCAAAATCTTTCATAACATTCTCAATATTGTCCTGCTCACTCTCATTTCTGCTAAGGTCCCTTCTATCCATTCATCCATATTTGCAAACT
The DNA here is from genome assembly GCA_000404065.3 of Pinus taeda. NCBI lineage: Eukaryota > Viridiplantae > Streptophyta > Pinopsida > Pinales > Pinaceae > Pinus > Pinus taeda. Next base: position 35,172 of record APFE031429131.1, on the reverse strand, counting down.
GTTCAATCTCTGGGATCCTATGGTGAATGTATGGAGACAACCTATTCTTCATTCTTCTATCACATATAAAGTTGTTAGGGTCATATGGTACCCACCCAAAACTCTTTTGTAACTTAAGATGATCTTTTAAAATTATTTCAACTTCTTTCCATATTTCCCTAGTGTTGCAGACAAAAGGGCCTAGCTGATTCTTAATTCTAAGCTGAGCTTTCTTCTTGGCATTACAAAAATGGACTAGGTTTGTATTTATCATTTGCCTGAAATAGTCCAATGCAAAGAGTCTCATTGGAACATATTTTGGTAGCTTAAAGGGGCAGGGCTCACACCCATAGATCTTGATTTCTATATGGTTCTTATATAGGTACCAATCACCTATCCTGGACTGATTAGAGAGCTGGAGGATTTTCTTCATATCACCATTGATCCTAGGAGGGGAAACTCCTGTTAACAAAGTGGTTGCTGGATGGACAAATAGATCTATGAACTCATTGTAGGTGTAGGGGGTCTCAAGGGACTTATGGAAAATGGGACTCCAAAATATGATAGACCTGGGATTTCCTTTGGTGTCAATCTTCCTAACAGGGAAATGGAAGTTCTCTGACTGATAATACAACATAAGATGGTAGATAAAAGTGTTATACTTGACGACTCATTCATTGTCCAGTCTTAGGAATTTATCATGAATCTTATTGGCAATGTAGGAAGTATAGTCATACTTAACAGCAGGTGGTTGTCCATGAGTAAAAATTGACAATAACAATAGGGTTACTTCATCAACGTATTCACTAGTGTTAAAATCCATAACTAAAGATATCGTATCCACTATATGTCTGCCCATATCTGTGAAAAAGGTCTGTACATAAGGAGGGGGGATTTTGGGCTGATGTTTTTCTAACATGAAGGTCTGATAGATGCGAATGAGTTCTGATTGGGGTATTTCAGTGGATTTCTCAGGTAAATATCCCATAGAAAGGGGAGTTAGGGCTTGACCAGGGGAAAATTGTAACATTTCATTTATGGATGCAACTATTATGGGGAAAAGAACTGTTTGACTTAGGGACATAACAGCTCTTAGGTTTGGATCATAATTTGCCTGGCATTGATTAATTATATCCAGGAAAAGATGGACTAAAGGAAGAAAATACCTGGGGAGGTTGGATTCCCACAGTCCCAGGATATCTGAGCCATTTAGGTAGTTATCTCTGGATTGGCAAAAGACCTTAAGATGATTCTAGTTAGTGGATAGGTCCTTTATTTGGAAGTCTTTATCTACAAGAGGTAGATAGTCTAGGTCCTTATGAGGGGCATTGAGTGGTGCAACGTTCAAAACAGCAGGGGTTTCAATTTTCGGTTCTTGTGGGTTTAGAAATGGACTTTGGGTTTTCTGTGAGAAAATAGGCCAAATAGCAGGTTTGGGAACCTATATAGTGAAAGAAAGTTTGGACTTGTACTAAATTTAGCTCTTTCTTATGGAATTTTCAATGTAAAACCAAAACTTGCAGGGTTTCGGTGGAAATTGGATAAATACCTATAATGGGGAAGTGAATAGTGCAACGACAAGTTGAATAATAGGTCCCGGAGTGCATTGCTGCAAATTTTCTGACCAGGTGGCGTTTGGAAAGCTATAGCAGTTGACTGGGACATTGCTTTCCATGGGAACACAGTTTGCCATATAAAACATTGAAAATGACATTTCATTAGTTTTATTCGCAAAATCTAGGTTTGCGGGGGTTTTGGTTATCGGGTGGATGACGTAATTGGAAAAGATGTTTTGTCGTATGCAAAGGGCGGTAAGTGGTATGGTGTCACACCACTTTTGGGATTGGGTAGTATTTAGCCGGGAACCAGCGATCCCATTGATTGCATGACGCGTGGCAGAAGTTCGGGATGGAAACTGCCTAGTGATCACGTGTTAACGCGCGGTCACCAGGGGGGGCACGATATCAATAATGGTCGTCAAATGAGGGGAGCATGATCGGACGGGTTATGGGTGAGTGATATGGCAGGGCTTTAACTATGGCGAGCCCAATTTAATTAACAATTAATTAATTATATCGGGGTGATTATGATAGGTCGGGGCGGTTCTTAATTAACCATGAGGGTTAATTAATTCCCTGCTAATGCGGCGGGAGATTTAGTTTCTTAATGAGTCAATGTTTAACCCATTAATTTGATTTAACACTGATTATGGTTATATTTAACCAGGGCGGGATATATAACGTTTGGGGGATTTCTATATATATTTTAATAATACGCGAAAGGGTGAAATTTTTCGGGAGTTATATAATATAAGTTAGAAATTAATATGAAACAATGTAATAAAAAGCTCTAAGTAAAACATCAGAGTGTACATTTAACTTAGGCTTAAGTGAAAAAGGGGTTTTATGTAATATTGTGTATTTTTCGTAAGTAAAATAGTATTTTACTTTAGGAAAAGACCTATGAAAATGAATGAATGATGGTTTTAAATACTTAGGCTTTTGAAATTATTGGGTCGAGGGTCCGGTCCCTCCAAAAGTCAGAGAAATGCTCTGAGCCCCTCCAATTTAGCAAATACCTTAGTCCTTAGAGGAAATTAGTGAATAATTAGGGAAAATGAGAAGGGGAGTTAATCATTGTGACATTGCTTTGCTTGTAATGTCTTCAATGTTGTGTATGCCTTTGCCATATGATGAAAAATGAAATATTAACACATTTAGAGACATTATTAATCACACATGATTATGCAACATCATCTCCCTACCCTACCTACTTTACCCTAGCATTTTTTCTTCTTTATTAGGGTGCACTTAAGCTGGAAAACCCTCTTCAACTTCCTTTTCTTTTACATAATGATTTCTATCTAAATCTACACTTATTACATCCAAGGGCTCAGATTAAACTGTTGAGCTCCTTTTATTTACTCTACCTATCTACTTATCTGCCAAGATTACATTGTTTGGTCAGATATTTATTGTCTATTTCTATAGCATAAAATTGAAGGATGAATGAGCCACGTTTAAATTGTTTGACTATTCATGAATTGTGGCATAAGTAACAAGCTGCACACAATTGTTTATTACACAAAATGAAAAATTAGTGGCATTTAGACTTGCACACTTTCCTGGTCTTTTTGTTTGGGGTTCATTTTATTTCATTTTTTTCGACCATCTTTATTTTTTTTACCCTTTGATTTTTGTTTTAGGGTATACCCTCTTTTAATTTTTTTAATTTTTTTATATTTTGAAAATATGGAAAACCTTTGCAATAAGAAAAGGTATGAACATATTATAGAGCTCATCAATTCAATCATGACATATGACACCTATTGGTATAGGGGCCTAACACTGGCTCCACTTGGGGATGGATTTTCCTGGTGAAAAGTCAAGAACAGTAGATCAGATAGCCTCTGAATAACTTTGATTGTATTATGCAATCTCCTTTTCCTTGCTGCTTTATTATATGTATGGAAATGATACTTTTGAAGCTTAGGGCCTTCTCTTCGGGCTTCAACTCCAAAAGTCACCGCCCAATTAAAACCATGACATTACGAAGGATATAGTATGTATAGGTTAATCATCATGGTTAACTTAATAGGTGGGATCAAAGTCATGTTTTATCATGCAACCATGACTGGTCCTTCCTCTGACGATGTACCATCCAAGTTCTTCAAATAATATGTATTGTTTCCTTGTAGAGCCTGGATAATATATGGACCTTTCCATAGGAAGTCAAACTTCCCATGTTTCCCCTTGTCTTCTCTTCTAGAATCCATCTCAACACTTTGTCTCTAGGGTGGCAACCTTCCGCTTTAGTTCTTCTATCAAATATCTTCTTGAGTTTTTCTTGCCATATTTGGGATCTCTGATACACTTCCTCTCTGGTTTGCTGCAAATTTATGGTCTGATTAATCCTCCTTTGGATATCATTAGGTTCCACTTGAGCTTCTTAAAGTAGTTTCATAATAGGGACTCCCAACGATGAAGGGAATACTGCCTCCATTCCATAGACTAATTCATAAGGACTAGTGCCAATGGATTTTTTAGTTGTCAATCTGTCTGCCCATAGTGCGTTTATCAGTTTCTTGTGCCAAGTCTTTTTGTTTTCTTCTAACAGTTTCTTAATAATATTGATAAGGCTTTTTTTGGAGGATTCAGCTAGCCCATTTCCTTGTGGATAATAGGCTGTGGAATGGCCTAAGGTAATATGGTATTTATTACAAAAACTGATCATCTTTCTTGATTTAAAAGTGCAACATTGTCTATTATGATTTTTATGGGGCAGCCAAATCTGGATAATATGTTGGTTTCTAGGAATCCTATGATTACTGCATCTGTGGCCTGTCTGGAAGGTATGGCCTCTATCCATTTGGTAAAGTAATCAGTGGTAGTAAGGATCCATTTATGATGTCCAGAGGAGGGAGGGTGGATTTCTCCAATAAAGTCAAGACCCCATTGTTGAAATGTTTTTTCAGTAGAGATAGGTTTCAGGGGTAAAGGTAATAGTTTCCTCTTGCCCTAAAAAATTTGGCATTTATGGCAAGAGATAAAAAAATTTCTCACATCAGCGAACAAGGTTGGCCAATAGAAACCAGCCCTTAAGATCTCATCTACAGCTGATTCCTAGTAGACATGTCCACCACATTTTCCTACATGAAAATCTTGAAGTGTCTTGTTAGCTTCATTCTTTAGTATACAGCTCAATAAGATTCCTTCATGATTTTTCCAAAAAAGAGCACTATATAAAATGCAAAACTTTAAAGCTCTCATCTTTAAAAATCTACTTTTTGTTCTGGACAACCCTGGAGGAGCTTGCAGGTTTTGTAACACATAGATTATGTCAGCATACCAAGGGGAATCTGAGAAGGCCTGGCTGATCTGTGGAGTCACCAAAGTGTACCCACACTCGTTCAAATTAGATCTTAGACATGGATTCTGTTATGATAATCTTCTTATAGGGCACCATAATGGTCATCTTAGAGAATTTGTCGATGACCAAAAAAACACAGTCATTTCCATGCTTAGTAGAAGGAAGGCTTAACATGTAATCCATGGAGATGGATTCCCAAGGTCGAATAGGAGTAGGCATAAGAGTCTATAGGCCTTTCTTCTAGATGGTCAGTTTGATAATGGCATAGGCAGTGTAAAATCTTATCTACGTCTTAACATCCTATCGAAGTTTCGACCAATAAAAACACTTCTGCAGCACTGCTACTGTTTTCTCTACCCCAAAATGTCCAGTGACATGACTGTAGTGCGCCTCCCAAATAATCTTGGCACTCTCAGTTGAAGTAACATAGAGGTGTCCTAGGTGGCATAAAATTGCATCTTGGAGGTGAAAATTTGGATCTTTCTTGCATTCCAAGAGTGTTTGGTATGTATTTCCAAATTCTTGATTGCTCTTGTAAATTTGCAGCCACCCTGCAGTCTCGTGCCCACAAGAGTCGATCACAATGGTCAACACCATGACCGGCGGTCGGCTAAGGTAGTCTACAACATTATTGTTGCTGACCTTTGTGTAATTAATGTTCAAATGGAACTATTGAATGTATGTAGACCATTTTTTATGGCGATCGTTTTCCAACTTTCCTTATGTCTATATGAACTATAGGGGTTGGTGGTCTGTGTAAATGACCATTTCCTTCCCCAAAATGTAATGCTTCCATTGTAGGAAAACATGCACAATGGAATACATCTCTTTTTCATAGGTGGGATACTTTCGGATTGTGACTGAAAGTGTCTCACTATGATATGCCACTGGATGCCCCTACTAAGTAAAAATTGCACCAATAGCATAGTCGGAGGCATTTATCTCGATCTCAAATGGTTGTTGCAGGTCTAGTAATGTGAGAATTAGTGCAGAGAAGAGGCGATTCTTCAACTCAACAAATTCCTTCTATTGGGATTCAGACCAAAATAACTTTTCTTTCAATCATCCCTTTCTGAGTTAACTCAAGGGCCAAGTGATATGAGAGAACCCCAACACGAACCTATGGTAGAAGTTGGCAAGGCTTAGAAAGTTGTGGAGATTTGTTAGATTGGTTTGGGCTAGCCAATTCCAAATGATTTGTATCTTGGTTGGGTCCACATGCACACCCCACTCATTAATTATGTACCCCAGATATTGAACCTGGGTCATACCAAAACTGCATTTCTCCAAATTGACACACAACTTGTGTTGTCATAGGGTCTGGAGGACGTGTTGAATATGGTGGAGGTGGTCTTCCCAACTCTAGCTGAAGATCAGAATGTCATCCAGATACACCACTACAAATGAGTTCGTGAAGGGTCGCAAGATGTCATCCATTAGCCTCATGAAGGTTGCATGGGAATTTGTCAACCCGAAAGGCATGCCCAACCATTCAAAAAGGCCCTCCTTGGATTTGAAGGTAATATTCCACACATAAGAGGGATTGATTGATACTTGGTGATAACTAGACTTCAAGTCAATATTGCTGAAATATTTGGCCACCTAAAGCTGGTCCAAAAGATCATCAATCTGTGGGATTGGATACCTGTTCTGGACAGTGATCTTGTTCAACACCCGATAGTCAATACAAAGTCTCCAGGTCCCATCCTTCTTTTGTAAAAACATGATCGAACTCCCACAAGGTGATGAAATTGGCCTGATGTGCCCTTTCTACAACAACTCCTGAATCTTCCTCTTAATTTCATCGTTCTCCATAATAGAGCATTGATAGATTAGTCCATTGGGTAGTGGCGCACCTGAGATCAGATCAATGGAGTGCCTGACCTAACAGTGTAGAGGTACCCCTATGGGTGAGGTGAAGATTTTCCTATAGTCCTCCACAACCTGTTCCATATGTTGCTTCTATGTGGAGGATCTCTGTCAGGAGGTTGTGGCCACAATCTTCTTCTTTCCCTGAGGTCAAATCATAAGGAAAAAAATTCCTGATCTAGGAAATAACTTGAATGCATTGCTTCGCAGTGATCAAAGACATGGCAATAGGTGGTGTTAACTCTGGGATCCTATACAAATCATCACCTAAAGTAATAATAAGAGTACGAGGCCCAGACTCATACACAACGTGTCGCTTCCACAAGTATGGTTGACATAATAATACATCAAAAACATCAAGAGGAGTAACATCACATAGTACCTCATCCATGAGGGGCTTGATGTTATAGAGAAGGCGACACTGTTGGATGGCGCAAAGATATTGCCCTTAGTGAAGCCACTCAATGGTGTATGAATGTAGGTGTGGTGTGGTCTATAGGCCCAACCTCTTTACGGCCTCTGATAAAATGAGGTTTTTTTGGCTCCTGATGTTGACAATGAACTGCAGTAGGGAACCCTTCACCCACATCTATGAGCGGAAGATTCGCTCCCCTTCCTCTCAATCTTCGGGCTCATATTTCTTGATATTGGTGGTGGAAATGGTGGCACTAGGCTCCGCATCAATAATATTCTTCCCTTTGTCATTCCCCTTGTCAGTTTCTGACTCAGAATCAGACTAGGCATCTGATTCAGAAGCCTTCAGCTCAACCGCACATGACTGCTTGGCTCAACACTCACTTGTGTTGTGAGTGGGGCTCTTATGGAACTCACACCATTTCCCTATGTCCTTCTTTATCTTCGTGGTGTTTTTCTTTACTTACAAATTAAGTGGGTTTTCTTGAGTCACACTGCCTTGGAATTTTCCTTTGTTTTGTGTCTTGGGGATGCCTTTCCCTTGCTTTAGATTTGTAGATCCAAAGTATCAATTCTTATGTTTAAATTTGTACACGATCTTGAGAGTGTATCAATAGGTGGTGCCAACCAAGGAGATGTAGGGGAACTCCATCTCATCCTCAATGTAATTGTGTAGAAATTCATGATACTTGAGTACCAAATGTCACTCAGAATCCTTGATACCCAACTTCGTGCAAAGGGTATGGATAACATTTGTGAACTCCAACACATCTTGGTCCCTTCCCTGCCACAATGTGGTCCACTTTATGTATTTATCTTCATAGCTCCTGACAGGGTAATATTTTTCCTTGATGGCGTCTCGGAAAAAAATCCAATTAGGTGTAGCTAAAACCACTAAGGATTCACTCTCGTCCTTTTATTCATAGAAGGTTTCCCACCAGTCCTTGATGTGTGGGGTGGATTTGAGAAGTGAAAAAGTTATATTTTCCTGATTGGAAAAGGCATGAACTAAAAAATATTCTTTCAACATATTTAACCATCCATCTACAACATCCATATCTATTTGGCCTTCAAATATAGGAATATCAAAGTTAACTTGTACCTTAAAAGGAGTGGCACCTCCAGAGTGGATACTGGATGGAGATTCGTCACCTGTGGGATGTCGTCGAAGGACTTGGGAAATGTTATCCATTATCGCGTTCCTTTGTCACTCAAGGGATTCCTCAATAAATATTTTGAAAAGATCTCTTGGCCCCTCATCTTTATTTTCTTCCTCCATGGGAGGTTGTTGGGGTTTGTAACGTTGTTCTTGCAAAGGTTCAACCAATTCGAGCCCTAACTCCTTATACCTTGAGCTCGTTGGGGACATGTAAAGAAAAAGAGAGAAAGAGCATACCACTTTGATACCATTGATATAAATTTATGTAGGAAAAAAACAAAATATAGAAATACACATATACACAAAGATGCAATAGAAATCAAGGTTCATTTCATTAATATCAAAGAATTGAAATATGTTTACATACAGAAATGGAAATAAACTAGCTTGAGTGATTATAGCTTATCTCTAAGAAGAGATGGGGTGGCTACATGCCTCTAAAATCTATTACAATGAGACTCGAAGGCCTATTTACTTTTGAGAAACAATGGAAAACCCTAAACATCCAAAAATCTAATCCTAGGAGATGAAGTGCCAAAACTATGGGCCCCACTAGGGTAAATTGGTAGACAAATTTCCTAGGTTCGTAACTTTGGCATATGATGTCCATTTGACGTGCATGTTACCTCGATAGAAACATCTATTCGAGGACTTTAAATTTCGACTAAAATCATTAATGAAAGCCTCATGTTTTCCCGTTATCCAAAAAAAATGTCGTTTAGGGACTCAAAACGGCTCCGAAAATTCAACACCCGAAAACCTGCCATAAATAGTAAACTATGCTACAATGAAGGAAAGTGAAAAATTGAAAGAAACAATGATGGGGGTCCAAGTGGAATAGGTGGGTGGCCACCAATATCCACCTGGATCAAAATCCCCTTTGTTTGATAGAACAAACTATGCACTTTAGAGTATCAGGATGTAGATTTATCTAATGGCTTTTGAGTTTGATATTTTAAAATCAATCATGACTAGTTAAACAAGAAAAATTCTTCCAACTAATATGGTCTGAAATAAGACTAATGAACACAATGAAAAAGCCATGAGTGCTCTCTTGTGTGGTCAATCCTAATCAAAATTTGTCAAGGTGATGCATTGTTAATCGATAAAATAATTTTGTGACAAACTTCAAAACATATATGACTGTGATGGCAAGATGAAGAAGGCAAAGCTCCAAATTGATCGAATATAATTAGAGAGCTTGAAAATGAAAAATGAAAAGAATATTGTGGCCCATTTTCTCTATGTGGATCAAAGTGTTAAAACCATCAAAGGACTTAGTGAGAAGATTGAAGAATCAATGATTTTGCGAAGTGCGATAAGGTGTCTCACCTTAATGTTTGATGTTAATGTCTCTCTTATTGAAAAATTAAGGATATGGAGAAACTAATGTTGGATCAGCTACACGGGATTCTCACTACATAGGAAATTATGATTAAAAAAAGAGAATCCAACATCGAAGGAACTTAGGAAGTAACTTCCAAAACATGAAAGAAGAGAAAAGGACATAAGTCCTGTGATTGTTCCAACCATAAATCAAATACAGGAGAAGCATAATTTGTGAGAAATCTATGAAAAGGATCTGGAAAATACAAAGGTAAGCTACCCTCCAATTTTTTTAATTGTGGTAGAGTAGGACATTTTGCTACTAAATCCCCATATGTAAAAAAAGAAGATAGTGATGATGAAGAACAACATAACAATAAAAGAATGCCTTATAGACACAAAAAAGGAAAATATACTAAGAAGAAGAATTTTTACTCTAGAGAGGATAGTAGCTCATTTGAATAAAGTAATGGATATGTTACTAATATTGAAAAACAATCCTCTTCATATCCGTGGATACAAAATCTATTGATAAATAAAATGAAGGCAACTAGAACAGAAAACTAGATTAATAAGAAATAGACATTGATGGGGTAGTGAATATTGAAGTAGAACTTGTTAGTGCCTTAAAAGAAATAGACATGCTTAAGGAAAGAATGAAAAGAAAAAAGGGGGATTATATCATTATTAAAATAAGGATCATGATCTTGATGAAACAGAAAAAATAGTTATCACCCTAAAGACACAATTAAAAGAGGAAAAATGATGGAATAAATAGTGAGGAACTAGTTCAAAGAAACGAAGAAATTGTGAAAAGATAAAAGCTAAAATTCTTAAATTCCTTAAGAATGGAACCACAGAAAAAAATTGATCAGTTGAATAGAATATTAAAGTTTGGAAAGAGTGCTACAATATTAGATAATAGTCTTAGTTTCCAAAAGTCACCACTCATCATGACAGGTCTTGAATATGAAAAAAAAACAAAATACCCCCAACGGAGATGTAAGCATTATGGTCACAAATCCATTAGAAATGGAAAGTGAATAAAACCATAAAATCTATGCTAATATTCTCCAAGGATCCATCAAAAATGAAAGCAACAACGTGAAAGGAAATGAGGACTAGCATAAACTTAATTCTTCTCACAAGAACAACAAGAATGATTTTAGAAGAGTTGTTCCACCAAGGACTTTCACAACCCAATACCAAAATCTCTTCATTGGATTCTAGTTTTATTGAAATAGCTTTGATCATAATGCAATATAATGAAGATCTTATGAAATTTTTGTACATTGGGTTCAAAAATCCTAGTGTTTTTCATGACATGGACTAATCGCCTTTTATGGATCCTCACTCTAGCAATTGTAGCAAAAACTACCTCCCACAAGTTTTGGTTTAACAACAATCATGATTCCAACAAGTGGTATCAGAGCCACAGGTCTTGGGTTTGAAACTCACATTACTCATGTTGGGGGGAAGATTGTTGGACATTTGGCTCAACACTCCCCATATATTTCGCGACATAGACTAACCACCTATTATAGATCATAACTCTAGTGATTGTATCAAAGACTAATGCATATAGGTTTTGGTATAACAATAGTCATGATTCCAACATTAAAAAGTGATCATCTAAGATATAGAAATAGAGGATCTCATAAGACCTCTAAGAATGATTATGTGAGCAACAAAACTATAAATTCTCATGGGTTTTTGATAGAAACTACAATTCATTTTCTCCCTTTCTTGACTACAATACTAAATTTTACACTAGCTATAAATATGAGCACATAGCGCGTGACTATATAAGTAGCGTAATAAATTCTCCAAAATAAGGAGAGGAAGAATATGTTCTTACCAGTGATAGAGAAGAATACACAAAGGTGTGAAAAAGGAAGAGAAGGAAGAATGTGCACTTGCACTATATGTTCAAAATAAAGAAATACAATGGTAGGTTGATAATGTATATTTAAAACACATTACATGAGATTAGAACAAATTTCTCACCCTAATGGAAGAAAAAGGAGGTTAATGCTACCTTCGGGGATAATGCTTCAACGAGGATAGTGTGAAAACGTATTCTTAGTCTCAACAATGGAAATACTAAAACACAAAATGTATTGTATATTGAGGGAATAAAACACAATATTCTAAGTGTCAATATTTCAAGTCATATATAAGCCCATTTTAACCCTAAAACCCTTCATTAAGTTGAGTGATTACATTTCTATTTTTATATTGTTATGTATGCTAGAATCAGTCATGGTCCCATTTTATTATACTTGTACCCCTTGCCTCTTATATATACTAAGGAGACCTAGTCTTAGAGTCATCAAATATTGTTTTGTACATTTTATTCATTGTAAAAGGTTGTTTTCCCCTCAAACAAGACAATAATTATTGGTTTGTTATCATTTTTAAGACGCAAGGATCATAAAATTTAGTATAAGAGCTCATGATCCTATGGTTTTGCATATTCGAATAGGTCATCATGGAATTTTCTCTATATTTTTTTTTCCTTGAAGATTTCACATGGTGAAATCTTGGGAATCCTGAGAACACATCTTAGGAAATACCTAGTTAAAATTTCAAATCTTGGTTCACTAATTTTTTTTAGGTCTGTTCCAAATAAGTTAGGATTTCTAAATGCTCCTCACATCAATCTCAAATAGGTCAGTTCAGAATTTTCATTGTAATGTTTTTCTTATAAGGCTTCATATTGGGAAACGTGGACCACATTTAAGCAATATTTTGATGAGCATATGATTTAAAATTCATATCTTAGTTCACCATAACTTCAGATAAATTATATAAGGAATTCCATGTTCCCTAATGCTCTTGAAATCAGTTTCAAACAAGTTTGAAATTTTCACAATAATTTTTATTTTTTTTGTGAAAGAAATTTTAGCAAATAGCTCATTCAATTTTCAGAATTTAGTTCACTATAATTTTGAATTTATACCCTATGGAAGTTAGGTTATTTGATCTTCCTTGAAATAAATTGTAAACAAGTCAACTTGGTATTTTTTCTATATCTTCCTGGGAATTTCCAAAATATGAAATCTTCAGGGATTTTAAGAGATATATAGAAGTACCTCAAGTATTTTTTTTTTAAATATATTTGAATAATTGGAGACGTGGCACAATATACAAGTTTTCTCGTGGGAAGAGGCCAAAAATTCAACAAGTTTTGGGAAATTTACCATAACTTTTAGCTGGCACATCAATTTCAATTCACACCTATGGAATTGAAGAAAATGTTAGAAACAATGGAAACCATGACAATATTGAGAGTGGGGGTGAATCAATAGTGTGGCAAAATCATACAATTTCCGGGAAGGTTACCATAACCTTCAGTTAGCACATCAATTTTATTTCACACCTATGAAATTGAAGAAAATGTTAGAAACAATGGAAACCAAGACACTATTGAGAGTGGGGGTGAATCAATAGTGTGACCAATTTTACATGTTTTCATAAGTTATACTTTTCAATCACTTTAGCAATTGTTCATGGATCAACAACAAAACTCAATCATGTAAAACATAACATAATCACCAAGCACATGAGTAAGATTACACAATACACTAATCTTCCTTTTATTACAAGCTTCAACTTAATTACATCAATGCCCCACAAGCTAATACTTGTAGGTTTATCTACTACTACTAAAAGGAAATTCTATCCCTGCTCATTTATCAGTCTTCACTAAAAGGGATTGTTGCCCCTACTCATTTATCATTCTTCACTAAAAGGGATTGTTTCCCTTGCTCGTTTATCAACCTCTACTGAAAGGGACTCTTTCCCCTGCTCGTTTATAAACCTCTACTAAGAGGGACTATTGCCCCTAATTGTTTATCAACCTATGTTGAAAAGGACTCTTGCCCCTTCTTGTTTATTAGCTACAGCTGAAAGGAATTGATGCCCCTAAACATTTACTGGCACCCACTAGAAGGAGCTACAACCCATGATATGCAAGCTACCACTTACAATACATATTGATCCATATTTCATCCATTTTTAAACTTAGATCAATAGACCACTTATGTCATAAATAGATAAATTTTCTTATTACAACTGCTCACCAAAACCACCATACAACCTCCTTCAACAATCTATAAATACTAAACAAATCACCAACAAGATCACCTTTAGCAATTTCACATTACTGAACACGCCAAACTTTACCAGCGACATCAACACCAAAATTCAACTTTGATGAACACATCAAAGCACTAATTTTATCATTCACTTATCGAATATCAAATAAAATCTTTGATTCACCCTTGATGCACAATGCATCTCATTGCACCAAAAACCTCTCATCCACGCACCAAAAACATGTCAACCTACTTGCTCAAGCCTGCTTATAAAGAATTTTGGACTGATAGTTTTAGAATTGGCTTTTAGTTATCTTGTTCTTTGACTTTACAGGGATTTCTTATTTTTCCCTTTGCATTTTTCAATTTAGTCATCTAAATCTACTATTCAAGTCTTATTTTACTCCTCACCTGTTACTTCAAGGAATTATGAGTTAAACTGTTATTTTCCTACTTATTTTTAGTATTCTGGCCCTTCAACAGAATTTAGCTAGACTTTTCTAATTTCTAGCAGCAATTGACGTTGGCTTAGATACTAAGATTGTCACTAAAGAATCACATGTTGACGACTCATTCCACCAAAGATCAAAGGCTTTTTACATAATCACACACTACTAGAATTAGATGTCGAATCATCCATCTAAGTGCCTAAGAACTTTAATATAGGTTGAAAGGTCTTTCAATATTTCTCTTCTAACTGTGCTACCAAATCTGTTTCCTCAGCCTTTTTATTTTATTAAAGAATCATTGCCAAATCTGTCAAATTTGGCTTTAGCACCCTTTTCATTGGCACATGTTTGCTTTCCTGCCATGGGACTAGGTGCAGTGATCAGTCACTCAATCCTTCAAGAACTTAATCTGTTTAGGCCTGCGAGGGATGAATTTCATTTATAAGCTTTTGCGACCCTGGTTCTCTTCTCCATGTAACCTCGTGTCAGTGCTTGCGCCAGAGTTCTCTATCTCGGTGATTTTTTTCGTGCCCCCTTTATTGAACTTCTAGGCTCATACCTGTGGGCTTAGCTTTCAATGGGGTCCACCATACCTTCCTCTTATTTTCTTGCTTCTCTATCAAAAACCTTGTTAGTTTGATGACTTTTTCTTGACGCTTCCTCTGTGTGCATCACTAAACATCGTTGAACTCCCCTTTAGGAGCTTAGTTATTTCATGGTGTTTTCATTGCAAAAAAGAGCCAATAGGATTGCTTCCAAGTTTCGTCAACTCTGACACACCCATGTCATCCCAACACACAATCATCCCTTTGATTTTCCTTTGCATTTCTTCAAGACCTTCTGGGGTCCTACTAGTGGGATGACATCACGCTGATGTCACCTATGCCATGTGTTGCCCTTTGATTGGTCCACCTGTCAATTAGAAATGGGCCCTTTGAGTGCCCAAAAACACCAAATATTATTGACATGTGTCACGCTCTCATTTAGCAGTTGTTGATGTCATCATCCTCTGTTTTCCAGGTCAATAATATGGTACCAAGTGTCCCACTATTAGAGAGGAAAGAAAAAGGTATGAAGCCTTATTTTTCAACAATTTTCGTTTTTAAATTTTCAAAGGGTTCTCAGTCATTTTATTGTTCTTCTCTATTTAACCTTCTAGGCTCATTCCCCTCAGGTCACTGCTTTGAAAACCTCCAAGATTAGTTTTAGTGGGTTGAGTTGTAAAGGTGGGGAACTCCCACTCAATTCTCAGCCAATGACAACTTTCCATTGCATTGTGTACTTCCACATCTACCCGCTTGTTGCATCTCGGTGCTTTAACTTTGTGCACTCCTTGTAAACCTATGAGGTACATCCACTATGATGGTGTCATCCCATTGACTCCTTAAGTTCTTACTTATAGTTTTTGTTGGGGTTATACCGCTGGGAAACTTCCATCGGGCTAAGTTGTAGAGTGGGATTTGCCTACAACCAATGGAAACCTTTCCCACTACTTTGTTGTCACTCCAAGTCAGCTCAGTCCACATTTTGGCCGCTCCACCACCATTTCCACTAGCTTTGGATGCTCTACCAACTTTAATGAAGCCCCAAAAAGGGTCTCCAAGCCTCTTTATCTCTGCTAACTTTGACTTGGGGCCCTACAACTTTGACTAGCTCCCTCTTTCAATCCAAGAGGTCATTTTCAACTTACGAATACCACTGTAAAGCTCTTTCAGATCTCTTCACATCTAAGTGGGTTCCATATACATCTAAGATGATGTGTTATGCAAGAAATGGCTACAAATTCTTTTAACTTATCTTACCATGAATTTTGATCTTCATTCTTCTTGTAACTAATCTTGAATGCCAATGTCATCCATTCCCATCCTTTGACATCTTTGGCATCCATTTAAAAACACCATCACCAGTGCTCTATACTTTCCATGATTTTCCTTTCCCAACAATCCTTGCCTTTGTCATCAACGACAACATATTTCCAGCAATACCGTCCTTTGGCATTGATGGAAACACCAATATAAAAAAAAAAACATCATCACCAATGATCAAGCAAAGATACGTGTACTTATCTTCTTTTTCTTTAATGCTTCTCTCTATGTTTTGTTGGAGGTCTATTGGGCTAATTTATTAACATAAATTAACACAAGTATTTAATTATCAATCTGGGTTTGTAAAACTTGGAGGTAAATCCACAGTATATGGTCATCAGATATAATCAAGTTTGGAAGATAAAATTTGAAGATTTAAAGAAGTACATATTACAAATATAAACCTATTTTAACAATTTCTAATTCATTTATGTAATCTATGAGGGAAGAGGCTCCTAGCTTAGGAGAACCAGGTTGTCCTTCCCTACAATACTATTTTCATGAAGATAAATCTAAGAGCACTAATTAGCAATGTTTTATGATGCAGAAGATGTAAAAGAAGAGGCTCCTAACTAAGGAGGTGCAAATTGTCCTTCTTCACAATCCTACCATATCACAATCACCATTGCTCAAACCAGAAATGCAGAAATAACTTTAAATAAGAAATGGAGAATGAAATTCAGTTTTCGTTCAAGATCAAATAGAAGGGGAATTTAACTTAAATTCCTGTGTGTCCCTTCATATGTAGATTAGAATTAAACCAATATTCATTCAGAAATCATCACACATCTAAATACATTTGAAACAAGAACTAATCTATGAAAACTATAGAAATTGAACCAAGAAGTGTACTTAGCTTGGTGTGGGGGCCCTCCACCCTTGCCTTGCACACTTGAAGCAATCTCAGCTACAGCAACTTCAATAAATCAACCAAGCATGAACAACAAATTGAAATGAAATAGGTTCTTCAAATTAGCTTCCAACTCCAAAGTGTCGCAGCATAAAATTATACAAAAGTTACATACATAAGCCATCAAAGTCTTGGCTTTAAATAGAAGTTTTGTGAAACAAACTGATCTATATTATCTCTAACACTCATATCTACTCATATCCACCTATTTAGGTCGAACTCATCCAATTCATCCCAAGAAATATGGTCAATCCCATAAAATCTCAAAATTGCCTTATTTCCTAGGGATTTTCTGGTGACTAGTCATGTTTGACCAACCTTGACCGGGCCTAATAAAGCTTGTTTTGACTGAACCAAGTGGAGTTAGCTTAGTCCCAATTCCCAAGCTTTCCGTTCATGCATCCATATTGAGTCCAAGTGTCCTGCAAATATGTCATCCACATAGCTATTACGAGAATTTCTAATTCTGTTCAAAATTGCACTTGAAACTCAATTTTCATAAAAACTTCTAGAAATTGCAAAATCAAAATTAAACACCCAAATATGCATAAAATACATCAAAATGAGATGGATGTGATGGAAAATGAATGGAAAATATAAGGATTAAGTAAGTTTCCTTAAGCAAAAATAGACCAAAACTGAGGGCCAACATCTCTCCCCTGCTGATCCTTAAGCATGTCCTCATGCTTGTTTCTTCCTTTTGACCTTTTTCTTCTATATGTTGACTGGCCTGCTGATGTACCAGTGGCTCTGACCCTTGAAGATGAAGCTTTCTCTTGAGCTACCTGTAAAAGGATATCTATGCCTTCATGTACTTTTTCTCCTTCCTTGTAGATGCCATTCTTTACTTTTTCTCCTTTCTTTCTTTTGTTAATTCAATTGGAGCACATCTAAGGATTAATGAAATTCTTTGTCTTGTGAATCATTTCCATTACCATACTTTTGGAGATGTGTCTAAAAGTTTTCTTTGATTTTGAAAGAGGATAGTACTTCCTTTCATCTGAACCATGCAACCCATTCCTTTGTAATTTTCCTTTCTTAATGCCTAATAACCAAAACCATTATTTTTGCCCATTTTATGATATTGATAGGATATGAATTTTAAAGTAATGATCATTTAATTCTAGCAATGCCAGTGAAGTTGAAACTTAAAGTTACATTGTACAATTAGCAGCAATTTTTTTTAACCTTTTTCTTATAAACTACAAATTGGGTTTCTTTGAAATTTTGCAAAAATATTTTTACCACTCCGTTGCTTCTCTTCACCAAAAATTGGAAGTACCCTCATCACAGATTTTGAGAAAAAGGCAAATTGGCTGTAGGTGACATTGCTTGATTCCTTCAAAAATGAAAGTTCTTTTGGCTTGAACTTTTCTGGGTTTATTCATCTTATATTAATGCATCTTCCCTCAAAATTTTGCATCAAATGGATATACGGTTTAAAAGTAATCAACAATTTTTGAAAATGCAACTATTTGCTTACCAAGCTTGTAATATTGCTCAAAAATTTTGAACTAGAATGTTGATTTGTTGTACTGATATGTAAATTTCGACCACTGTTGAATACCCACGAAGATGAGGAGAAATTCCTGAACTTGTAATGTCAAATTTCTGAGCCGAGACACTACTTCTGTTTTTGTTGCTTGTGGAGAGAAGGCTTTGTTCTAATGCTTTGAAAACACCTTTCTAGAAAATACCTTGTCAAAATACCTCTGAGAACAATCTTCTGATTGCTACCATCTTTATAACCTTCTCTGCCTTCAATTTTTTTAGAATCAACACCATACTTTCTTTTTTAGAAATCGAATTCAAGAAATCAATAGGCAATTTCTTCAAATTAACCTTCTTTGTTTTCTGCTGCAAATAATATCAAAACAAGGTCCTTTGTTTTTCTTTAAATTTGAGTGAAGAAAAATTCTAACTGCTGAAAGATTATAAAAGTATCTCCACTGTCAAAATAAAATCTTTCACTGTTTTGCAAAATCGTGCTTTACCCTCACGAAAACTCTCCTTGTTTCAACAAAATTGCATACTTTGTATACAATTGAAGTTTACTACATTTTCATATGCAAACAGTTGATAAATATGCACAAGGAAATCATTTTGGATACCTGGTCTTGAATTTACTGTAAGAAAACTTGTAGAAATTTCTAGAAAATGGTTATTTTCCTCTGTTAAACAAAACATTTCCAAAAACTCTTCTTTCGACATTTCAAAATTTACAGGTGGCAGCATGTGGCAGCATATAAAATTGGGAAGCTCAGTGTCTCCATCCCCAAAAGGCCCGTGTTGCTGGCTGTTATTCTCAGGCATCTTGTCTTCTTCAGAGGATGATCGAAACAATAATAATTATTTGGAATAACTCTCAGTTCAGGAATAACAATAACAATCCATTGCTTAAATGTATACATTGACATGAAACTCTTCACTGTTGTAATCAACGAATTGCAAACCCTGCACTTAGTTTTTATTGATCATTTCCATTATATAATCAAACTAAAACTGGGTTTCTTTTTATCACACTGTCTGATCATAAATAAAAATGAACAAGTGTATTGTAAACTTGGCTGGCTGTACCTTTTACATAGGCTACACATTTCAAAACTACACAAAATTCCTCATTTTATGCAATCAAAATTTATTAAGAGACTCTATTTCAGAATTTCGTGGAAAATTTCTCTCTCTCAGTCGAGTTTTGTTTCGTTTTCCTACTTCCTACAGTTAACAAAACATTCATAATCTTGAAGCTATGTCACAGTCCCATTAAACCCACTACCTGTGCATTAAACTTCTCTTATAAACACTTTGTTTTAGCTGCCAACTGGGCGATTTTATAGAGTATACCTGATTGTTGTTGAAGTGTTGTAATCCCTTGATTTGTGGCCCACTTAACTGCGTTCCATATCATTTCTTAGCCCATTTAATTTCATTTTGAATGCCCTTGTTTGGTGACTGGTGGCATAAAAAAAAAACTTCATAAATGGCAGACAATCTTATTGAAATATTTCGGCGAAAAGGATCCCGATATTTCCTCTGCAATCCACATCGTATTAAATAAACGAATCGGATTTTACTTACCTCAGTTCTATATAAGATTCTTGATAACTGACTCCACTTCCTTCGTTAACTTACCCTTCTTTATTTCTCCAAGTCCTCAGCGCTCTATTTCTACCTTCACTTCCGTTGTTAAAACATTTTACTTCCATCAACTGTTGGCCAATGGCATTTACTGCCTTTCCTGAGCCTCAAACGGCTGTGATGGCAAAGAAATTTACGGTTCTAAGCTTCAACAATGGCGGATCTCTTCTCTGTTGAACGCATAGGGTTTATTTTTTTGTTGTTTCAAAAATGTTTTAACTATTTTGTTTGTTGTCCTCTGACTAGAATGGAACGTGGCTTATTTCCTCTGACTTTTCCGTATTACATAGCATAAAACATTCATTGCATTATAACTCAGGTTGATTCATTATGTCATTGCCGATATACCTAATGATTCATGGCTGTCCTCCAATCCGTTGTGGGTGTCCTGCAACCAACCCGCAATACCATCGTGGCTTATCCTTTCACTGTCATATATATTGCTTTAATGCTACGCCAATTGCTTCCATCATGGCTACCACCATATTTCTTTCTGAGTACTGGTTTACTTTTGTTATGCATTGTTTTGATTGCCATGTTAATTGCGTAACAAAAATTAACTCCATAATACTAATGTTCAATTCCTACGGCTGTCCCTTCAAACATTATCACTTAAGTTTGCATTGTATTGCTATTATATCATTTCTTGTTTACTATTATGACTTCACCTTATTGCATCATAACCTTATGCCATATCCTTATGTGCCATGATAAGGTTTAATTGTGTTGATTTGTATTATTTGCAATATGTACATCTCTTATATCTCCTATATTGTTTTAATATCATTTTAATTTTAAAATGACCATTTAGGTCATGTTTAAAAATATTTCCATGATGCTAATTGCTTGGTTTGTTTGTGCAGGTTTCACTGCATCTTTTAATCTCTTTTGCTTTGAGGAAAAATACTTAGGGTTATGGAATGAAATATAAGATGTACATATGTACATTGGGTAAATGTAAATGTAGGATAATGGGTATAAAATAATGGATATAGGATGAAGGTAATGTAATGAATATGCATTCAGGTACTAATCTCAATTTTAACAAAGTCTAAAAATTTCTACAAAAAATTGAATTTACAAGAGAAAAATTGTGCACTTACTATACTTGTACTTCCCTGATAGAATTGGATGAATGCTGCTGTTCTTTAACAATATTGGATGAAGTCATCTTGATCGAATATCGTAGATAGATAGAAACGTAGAGCTTATTTATGCTTCCTGTTCTACATTCTTCATTGATTCTGGTCCATTGATTGTTGATGTCGTTCAGGTCCCTCTGTAATTGATTCATAATAATTCAGGTCCCCTCTGTCATGTACATTTTTATGCAATATATACATGTTTTTGCTAACATTTTAGGTTCCTCTGTAGTTGATTTCAAAAATATTTCAGGTCCCAACTGCCAACAATACAAGTTCTATCGTTAATTCAGTTGCACAACTAAGTTTCTTTTTGCAAACCTTCCCCCCTTGTTGATGGGAAGACTTGTCCCCAAGTCTTGTTTATTCTGGAGGATGATTCCTGCAAACTCAAACTGAAGAAATCGTAAAACAAAATAGAGAATTCATATTGGCCAAGCTTGTTGGTTTTCCTATATGAATTCAAGTTTGTATTGTGCCACTTTCGTGGATTTTCACAACCAAAATCCTTTATTATTTTTTATCTTTTTCTATTTTATCTTTTCTGGATGGTGGTGGATTGGAGTAGGGAAGTATGAAAAGATTATGAAAATAGGTTATATTGAAGTCATGATTTAGTAGTAAATGGATAGATAATAAGTCTAGACTTCAACATGCATGGTCATGGAGCTTAACATACAATATGTATGATGGGTGAAATCATGAACAATTTGGCTTATGAAAGACTTCATTGTGACTTGACATAATACAAAACTTGACTTCTTCTTTTGATGATTATCTTCATGCCTTTTGCCTTGATCTCGATCATGTTGTAGGGTTTGTTGATATTGTTGGTCGACATCTAAGAGCAAGCTTCAAGAGTTTGAATTTCATTGGATGAACTCAACATCAGGTAAATTTTCATTTTGCTTTGACTTGAACATTTGTATTCATATTCTGAAATATGAATTTAAAATTGACTTTGAAAATTACTTCATCCATGGAGTTCACTCTTCCATTCTTCTTATGACCTGCAAAAACATAGCACTTACCTGCAATACAATATTAGATGATGGAGGAAGAGAGGTGAATAGTCTCTCCTCTTCCAATAAATATGTAAATCATTACAAGCATTGCTTAGAAAACTAGTCCAAAGATGATATACAAACAAATTGCATTTATTTACCCCTTGAAGAATGGTGGTCAGCCTAGACCTCCTAGCAGTATTTTGTTTACAAAATATTCATTTTATATCCAATTCGAGTGATTCCAAAGCCAAGTTGAAGTGGATTCATATGGCTACCTCCAGTATAAACAAGTTTTCAAAATGGTTTAAAATGATATGGTAAAAATTATAAGGAGTGCCATGTTTGATAGAGATGATTGTTAATTTTTAACTAGACAAACAATCACTGTTTCAAGTGTAACTTCTTCGATAATGATCAGATCAATGTGATTCCACTTGGATATTAAATTAGATTCATTTTTGTATTTCCAATAGAGACAGGTTTTAAAAATTCTTAGGCTTGATCACAAATTTGGTGATGAACAGACCTAGGAGGCAGAGTTTTACTATGCTGGTTTGAAGACATGCAGTCATTAAATATGGAATATCTTTTCGTTTTACCTCCAAATGGGATGATTCAAATTTTGTCTTATAATAGACTTGAATATATATCTCCCATATCAACAAGTTTTAAAAATAAGATGATTTGGTATGCCAAATATGTCAATGAACAATCAAGACCTAGAATTGTCACCATGCAGATTTTTCGACAAGCAGTTAGTATTTCAAGAGTAACTTTTTCATATGATACCTTATTGAAGTGATTCAAATTGATTTAGAAACTAAATTCCAAGGGCTATCTTCCCTATGAATTTCAGATAAAAATGTTTCCATTAGACACCTCAAATATAGGTTGTACTAACTGTGTCCTCAACATTTCACTTGAGACCTAGTTTTGATTTTGATCACATTTTTATTTGTGATATAAATTGAGAACTTAAAAATGGATTCCAAAACTAGATTTCAAGAGATATGTAAAAAAAACCATGATTTCAGAATGATCCTATATGGTTACCCAAAATAGGCTTTCTCTTACTGCATTTTACCATGTAGTCCTTTCAAATGAATATTGAAAAATGATTTGAAGAAATAGTTTGAAACAAATTTATTATGGAAGTCTTATTGTGAATTCATTTGACTTGTTTATTTATTCTATTATATCCTATTCTATTTTAGAAAAATAATTCATTCTCTCAAGTATAAGAGAATTTCCAATGCATCCATTTTCGTAACAAGATCATAAGTAAACTCATATCCAAATTTGAAAAATATACTTTAATGAATGTTTGGACATGAAAATTTATTTGATCATAAAGATTTGATGAGAAAGAATGTTGAAGAATGGAGTATTGTTGTGAGCTAATGACTAGTTGAAACCAAGTTTTAAGATGATCTTTGTCTGCTTAGTTTTCATTAATTGTCATAGAACAAAACTCTTCTTGTGGTACTTGTTCAAGATCTTGTATGCACAAGGGATCATGTGATATACTTGCTAGAAATTCTTCAATTTCTGGCTCTAATGTTTGATCTTCATTGCTTGTGATCCATGACTCATTCACCTCCTCACAAAGATAGCTAGAAGAAAGTTCTAGATTCTCTTCCTGTGGATCATCTTCATGTATGTTTTATTGCTCTTCTATCCTTTGACATAAAGATTCAATCCCAGTGAGCATTCTAAATTAAGGACAGGGCCTTGAGAATAGTTTTGTGGTGACATACCCTCCTTCTCTAGATGATTTCTTTAACCTCATTTTTTAGATCTTGTCTTGCCAATGGATTTTGTAGTTATTTTTTTATTTTATGTTTTTATTGGGGGGTTTGTTTTGGGAATCTACTTTTAGGATCTCTATTTCTAGGCATAAAGAAACATAACTAAGAGAAATGTACACTAACTAAATTTTTTAGTGTTTTTGTTTATCTTCTATTTGACTATGCTGATAATTGCCTCCCCAGCGACGATGCCAAAATGTTGGGCTAATTTATTAACATAAATTAACACAAGTATTTAATTATCAATCCGGGTTTGTAAAACTTGAAGGCAAATCCACAGTATATGGTCATCAGATATAATCAAGTTTAGAAGATAAAATTTGAAGATTTAAAGAAGTACATATTACAAATATAAACCTATTTTAACAATTTATAATTCATTTATGTAATATATGAGGGAAGATGCTCCTAACTTAGGAGAACCAGGTTGTCCTTCCCTACAATACTATTTTCACGAAGATAAATCTAAGAGCACTAATTAACAATGGTTTATGATGAAAAAGATGTAAAAGAAGAGGCTCCCAACTAAGGAGGTCCAAATTGTCCTTCTTCACAATCCTACTATATCACAATCACCATTGCTTCAAACTAGAAATGTAGAAATAACTTCAAATAAGAAATGGAGAATGAAATTCAGTTTTAGTTCAAGATCAAATAGAAGGAGAATTTAACTTAAATTCCTGTGTGTCCCTTCCTATGTAGATTAGAATTAAACCAATATTCATTCAGCAATCATCACACATCTAAATACATTTGAAACAAGAACTAATCTATGAAAGCTATAGAAATTGAACCAAGAAGTGCAGTTAGCTTGGTGTGGGGGCCCTCCACCCTTGCCTTGCACACTTGAAGAAATCTCAACTACAACAACTTCAGTAAATCAACCAAGCATGAACAACAAATTGAAATGAAACAGGTTCTTCAAATTAACTTCCAACTCCAAAGTGTCTCAGCATAAAATTATACAAAAGTTACATACATAAGCCATCAAAGTCTTGGCTTTAAATAGAGTTTTTGTGAAACAAACTGATCTATATTATCTCTAACACTCATATCTACTCATATCCACCTATTTAGGTCTAACTCATCCAATTCATCCCAAGAAATCTCAAAATTGCCCTATTTCCTAGGGATTTTCTGGTGACTAGTCATGTTTGACCAGCCTTGACCGGGCCTGATAAAGCTTGTTTTGACTGAACCAAGAGGAGTTAGCTCAGTCCTAATTCCAAATATTTCCATTCATGCATCCATATTGAGCACAAGTGTCATGCAAACACCAAAAAAAGAAAAAAAGAAAAAAAAAGTATTTAATTATCAATTCGGGTTTGTAAAACTTGGAGGTAAATCCACAGTATATGGTCATCAGATATAATCAAGTTTAGAAGATAAAATTTGAAGATTTAAAGAAGTACATATTACAAATATAAACCTATTTTAACAATTTCTAATTCATTTATGTAATATATTAGGGAAGAGGCTCCTAACTTAAGAAAACTAGGCTGTCCTTCCCTACAATACTATTTTCATGAAGATAAATCTAAGAGCACTAATTAACAATGGTTTATGATGTAGAAGATGTAAAAGAAGAGGCTCCTAACTAAGGAGGTCCAAATTGTCCTTCTTCCACAATCCTACTATATACAATCACCATTGCTTCAAACCAGAAATGCAGAAATAACTTCAAATAAGAAATGGAGAATGAAATTCAGTTTTAGTTCAAGATCAAATAGAAGGGGAATTTAACTTAAATTCTCGTGTGTCCATTTATATGTAGATTAGAATTAAACCAATATTCATTCAGTAATCATCACACTTCTAAATACATTTGAAACAAGAACTAATCTATGAAAACTATGAAAATTGAACCAAGAAGTGCAGTTAGCTTGGTGTGGGGGCCCTCCACCCTTGCCTTGCACACTTGAAGAAATATCAGCTACAACAACTTCAGTAAATCAACCAAGTATGAACAATAAATTGAAATCAAACAGGTTCTTCAAATTAGCTTCCAACTCCAAAGTATCTCAACATAAAATTATAAAAAAGTTACATACATACGCCATCAAAGTCTTGGCTTTAAATAGAGGTTTTGTGAAAAAAACTGATCTATATTATCTCTAACACTCATATCTACTCATATCCACCTATCTAGGTCGAACTCATCTAATTCATCCCAAAAAATATGGTCAATCCCATAAAATCTAAAAACTGCCCTATTTCCTAGGGATTTTCTGGTGACTAGTCATGTTTGACCAGCCTTGATCAGGCCTAATAAAGCTTGTTTTGACTAAACCAAGTGGAGTTAGCTTAGTCCTAGTTCCCAAGCTTTCCATTCATGCATCCAGCTCGAGCCAAAGTGTCCTGCAAATATGTCATCCACATAGCTATTACAGGAATTTTTTATTCTGTTCAAAATTGCACTTGAAACTCAATTTTCATAAAAACTACTAGAAATTGCAAAATTAAAATTAAACACCTAAATATGCATAAAATACATCAAAATGAGACGGATGTGATGGAAAATATAAGGATTAAGTAAGTTTCCTTAAGCAAAAATAGACCAAAACTGAGGGCCAACAAGGTCCTCCTCCCCCTTTGTATGAGGTTATTTACCATATTTTGTTTTATCAAAAATTTCTCCCCCTTTTCAATTAATGGCAAATATACTAACATGCTTCCCTTGTCAACAATCTCCCTCTATCTCACTAATCCCATGGACCTGTAAACTTCTTCTTCTTATGCTAAAAATATTAGATACCTTTGATCTGATCCAAGCAATTTCCTCTTTGTCTTGTGAAGAGGATTGAGTTGAAGGGAAGGGAGTAACTACTCCCAATCTTTGCCTCAAGTGGTCAAGAGGGATCTCAGCTTGTGCAAATGAGACATGAGAAAAATAATTCCTTCTAGTCTAAGTCTCCACTAGGATTACATTCAAACACATACACCTAACCTCTAGCAACAAGTAAAACCTTTTCTTTGATACCAAGTGTTGAAATGATGCAAATTGTTGAATTGATTCCATTGGTATAAATTGTTGAGAACTTGATAACTAAGTGACCTCCTCCTCTGCACCTTTCACCACAAATTTGATGTCTGATACCAATTACTAATAGAATAATATCACAACATCAATCCATTGTACATCAAACACCTGATACAAATTAATGATACATATTTCCAATGCATAATGTGATACTCAAATATTGACTTGAGTATACTCCCCCTATGGCTATGTTCCCTATTTGCATTAGGAATCTATAAACAATACTTACAAAGGAAACTTCAACAATTTACATATCATAAATCTACCAATATGATTTTACAATAACATTCAATACTTCCTTTGTCCCTTAAATGCATTCCTTGGAATGTTCCTTTCTGCTCCTTGCATCTAACCTTTCTACCTTCTCTTGAAGCCAGCCTCATCTTTTCAATGAAGAGGAAAAAGGGATATACTCCCCTTTGAGTAGATTATCTTCCTTTTTCTTCCACACCTGAATATGAGTTGATTTCTTGTGTTAGTTTTCCTGACTGGGTGACTTTATGCCATTGCCTAAGCATATAGACCATTGATCATTCCTTTTGTTAGCACCAATTAAACGAATCTGCAATTTACCTCTTGCTTTTTTCTCTCACTGTTTATGCCTATTTTCTTCCTGTATTGCAATGAAGAACCACTGGAGCTACTGCTCCTTTTGTCTCATTGGAACCTCTGCCTATTACAGGTTTTATGAGAGAGAGCAACTATGGAAATTTCAAACTCTTATATGCTAAATATCTACTGATACATCCAAAATCAAACATTGTTCTATGTTTCATTCATGCACCATTTGTTTTGCTTCTCTTAAGACTGCTAAAATATATCCCGCGTAGTTGTCCTTGATAGCTCTCATCATAATCCATGCCTCTGATTGCAACAGTTTGAAAAGATGATTTCTTTCCAAATTTGCATGTAACTACTTTGTCCCCATAATTCTTACACTTGTTACATTCAAAATTATTCAAGAAGGGGAAAAAGGAATTGTTCTTCTTACCAAAGATTCTATCTATCCAATTTCTTGTACTGATACTCATTATATTCCTAGTGGTTTTCGGCCACTGAAGATATTTCCTGTAAGGGGAAAAGGTTCTCTATGCTTGTTTGTTCGAATTTCTCTTAGAAACTTGTGCCTGTGGCTGAACTAGCGCGTTCCACCTCTGTTGTTTCTCCTTATTTTTCCTCTTTGTACACTTAGGGAAAGTGCCCCGCATTACTACAATAGAAACATATGAGGGTCTACATACCTTTGTTTTCATTCCTGGAGGTCTTTTTGTCTCCTTGATGTTTTGTTCTTTTCTCGACTACTGCAATGCTTTCAGATCATCCTTTAACCAAATTTGTGGGTCTCTTTAACATTTTTACTGAGTCACTATCATTTTCCAATAATGTCTCATCCTGAGAGGAATATTAGCTGGTTTGAATCTCCTTAAACACTTCCGAATTCTTTACATGCTTATGAAGATTCATCAACTTCTCATTTAATGTTATATTCTCTTATTCTAGCTTAGTATTTATGGATCTGAATCTCTTGATCTCCTCAATATCTGATATAAACTACCTTTGTAAATAGATATTTTCTTTAAGATCTTCCAAGTCAATAGAGGAGCAATTGGATTCACAACAAATGTCAATTTTACTCTCAAGAGTTTGCTCCCTTGATGAATCTATGGATTCTTTTATTGTAACAAGAGGTGTCCTTTCTTCCTCTTTAGCAGAGGTGGACCCATTGTCTTCTTGACTTATTTTCGTATTTTTTATTGTTATTAGAGTAACTCCTTCTTCACTACAACTAGATGAGAAAATGTCACTTTCAGTAGTACTTGTAGTCAAGCAATTTGAAGATTGATGGACAATTGTTCTAAAATAACAACAAAACAACAACTTACTTGAAGATTTCATCTCCTCTAAGTGTTGCTCAACCATTTGGCCTCTTGTTACAGGAGTACGATCCTCTGATTCATGATCTTCAATGCTCCATCTTCCATAGAAATCTTCTTGACATCGCATGCAGATTGCATGTCTATATCATAGACGGAATGCATTTTATCTCATATTTCCTTAGAAATCTCACAATATATTACTTTCTTAATATATCACTTAGACAAACCTCTCATGATTTCCTTCCTATATTTTTATCAAACTTATCATTTATTACTCCATCTTCCATAGATAGCCATAAATCCAAATAAGGAGATTGTAAGTATATTTTCATCCTTACCTTCGAAATTTTATAATTTGAGCCAATAAAAAATGGAACTCCATTTGAGGCAATCCAGTCTTGGTTTTCCATGATCCTTGATCTTCCTGCCAACTATTAAAATGACCATGAAGGAACTTGGCTCTAATACCAAATTTTAGAAACAATGGAAACCAAGATATTACTGAGAGGGGGGTGAATCAATAGTGTGGTAAAATTATACAATTTTTTTCAAATTATACTTTTCAATCACTTTAGCAATTTTTCATGGATCAACAACACAACTCAATCTTGTAAAACATAACATAGTCACCAAGAACATTAGCAAGATATAAATAAGGCACTTATATTCCTTTTATTACAAGCTTCAACTTGATTACATCAATGCCCCACAAGATACTACTTGTAGGTTTATCATCTGCTACTTAAAGGAACTTCTATCTATGCTAGTTTATTAGTCTTCACTGAAAGGGACTCTTTCTCATGCTCGTTTATCAGCCTCTGTTGAAAGGGACTCTTGCCCCTGCTCTTTTTTCAACCTCTACTAAAAGGGACTCTTTTCACTACTCATTTTTCAGCTACTTCTAAAAGGAACTATTGCCCCTAAACATTTATCAACACCCACTAGAAGGAGCTACAACCCATGATCTCAAAGCTACCACCTATGATTCCTATTGATCCATATTTTATATATTTCAGACTTAGATCAATAGACCACTTATGCCATAAACAAATAAATTTTCTTACTGCAACTGCTCGCTAAAACCACCATACAACCTTCTTCAACAATCTCTAACTACGGAACAAATCACCAACAAGACCAGCTTCAACAATTTCACATTATTGAGCACACCAAACTTTACCAACAATATCAACACCAAAAGTCACCTTTGATGAACACATAAAAGCACTAATCACCAATTCATCATTCACCTATTAGATATCAAATATGATATCTAATTCACACTTGATACACAATTCACCTCGTTGCACCAACAACCTCTCATCCACACACAAAAAACTTGTTAGCTTGCTTGCTCAAGCCTACTTATAAAGAATTTTGGATTGATATTTTTGGAACTGGACTTTAGTTATCTTTCTCTTTGACTTTGCATGGATTTCTTAATTTTTACCTTTATTTTGTTCAATTTAGTCTTTTGAATCTTCTCTTTAAGTCTTCTTTTACTCCTCACCTATTACTTTAATAAATTATGAGTTAAATTGTTGCTTTCCTGCTTATTTTTAGCATTTTGGCCTTTAACAAAATTTAACTATGATTTTCTAATTTCTAGCAGTAGTTAACTTTGGCTAAACTACTAAGACTGCCACTAAATAGTCACATGTTGTCGACCTATTTCGCCAAAGTCTGAAGGATTTTTACATAATCACATGCTTGTAGAATTAATTGCTGACTCATCCATCCCAGTGACTAAACACTTTAGTTTAGGCCCAAATTCCTTTTAATGTGTCTCTCCCAACTACGCTACCAAATCTATTTCCTTTTCCTTTTTATTTTATTAAAGAATCCCTACGAAATCTGCCAATTTTTTTTCTTTAGCAACTTTCTTGTTGGCTCCTATCTTTCCAACCATAGGACCAAATGCAGTGATCAATCACTCAGTCATTCAAGTGCTTAACCTATTTAGGCTTGCGAGGGCTCAATTTCCTTTATAAAATTTTGCAACCCTGGTTCCCTACTCTATGTAACTTCGTGTT
Source organism: Pinus taeda (assembly GCA_000404065.3). Taxonomy (NCBI): domain Eukaryota; kingdom Viridiplantae; phylum Streptophyta; class Pinopsida; order Pinales; family Pinaceae; genus Pinus; species Pinus taeda. The sequence goes on along the minus strand of APFE031429131.1, from coordinate 4,187 downwards.
GATGCTTAGTCTTGAAGCTCTTTATCCCATCCTTTTCATTTGTACCCCATTTATTAAAATTTTGGTCTCATACATGTGGCCTTAACTACCAATGGGGTTTGTCATACTTCCTCTTATTTTCCCGTTGCACTTTTAAAAGCCTTGTCAGGCCTATGCCTCTTTTCTGATGCTTCCTCTATGTGCATCATTAAACATTGTTAAACTCCCCTTTACAAGTTGAGATGTTCCATGGGGTCCACCATTGTAACCAAGAGCTAATAAAAATGTTCCCGGGCTTCGCCAACTCTGACATGCCCACGTCATACCGAAGTCCAATCTTCCCGTTGATTTTCCTTTATGGCTCTTTAAGACCTTTCGGGGTCCTGTCAGTGGGGTGAAGTCATGATGATGTCACATGCAGCATGTTTCATCCTCTAGATTAGTCCAGATGTCAACCAAAAATGGGCGTTTCGGGTGCTCAAAAATACCAACTCAGCTTGCCACATGTCATGCTCCCATCAGGTAGTGGCAGACATCATCATCCTCTATTGTCTGGGTCAATAATACGCTGCCAAGTGTCCCACTATCAGAGAAGAGAGAGAAAATTATGAGGCCTTGTTTTTCAATGATTTTCCTTTATTAATTTTCAAAGTGTCCCCGACCATTTTGTTTTCCTGCTCTATTTAACCTTCCAAGCCAACTCTCCTCTAGTGGTTTCTTTGAAAACCTCCAAGATCACCTTTAGCGGATTGAGTTGTTAAGGTGGGGACGTCCCGGTCAATTCTCACGTAGGTTTAAAATGTTTTTATAGGTCTATTTAAAGGATCAAATTGATTGGAAAATGTAATAAAGGCACTAGGAGTGTCATCTACCAACTTGATAGGAGAAGAAGACCCCAACCTCTTGAGAACTTTTCATTTTTTCTTTGAAACTATCAAACACCATAGTTCCTTATTTTTATTTATTGCTTTCCTATAATAAAATGATGGTTGGAGAACATGCTATCTAAAGGCATGAGTACAAGGCCATGAGTTATCACTCATCTTCCCTCTCAAAGATCGGGAAGGCCATAATGCATTCTCATCCTCTTAATGCGTATTTGGTCAAAATTGTTTGGATTAATTAAAAGGCTATCAGAATGCCCACTTTTTTTCTGTTGGGAGGACATGACTTAGTGTATTACTTAACCTTTTTGATCAAAAACCCCTTTCACCATTCTTATTTCCTGATATTTCATTGAACACTTGACATTTTGAATATGATTGCATAGAGAACTTGGGTTTGTGTGAGAAATATCAATATATGTGCATTCCAAAGTGTTCTTAAGTCAAGTTAGTGTGATTTCCATTTCAAAGCTTGTGTGATTAGATTGAAATTTTTGTTTCATGACTCTTTAACTTAGTTGCTAGTTTTGAATTAGAAGTGATGACCACTCTAACTTCACTCATGACATATTGTAGCGTGCTTAAAATTTTATAAACACATGATTGATATAAAATCATGTCCCAGTTTAGATCTCTAAATTAGATTAACAGTTGGATTAGTTAAGATTTCTCAGCTATTTGTTATGTTAGTTTATGCTTATACTTTATGCTTAAATTTCTACCAATGGATATACTTTGGTATTTTAGCTAAATCATTATTATGCGGATTTATGAAATGGTGTGTTTTTTTTTCAAATTCTTCCACCTTAATTTTAATTTATCATTTAGTTTCATGGTGATGGCAAAGGAGTAAATATGTATACAAACTTTACTTGCCACATGTTTAATGTTCTTCATAGTGCCACTAAATATTGATGCACTTCATGAATGACCAAATAAGAAATATTATATTCATTAGTCTCAAAGCATTCATATTTGATTAACCAATAGTATTTGAATTTGAACTCGTCGCACTTGCTCATAATAATTTGACATGTTATTTGCACATAATTTAAACTAGAATAATATCCTTTAGAGTGGATAGTGTCATTGGATAAATATTTATCTCAAGCCCAACTAAAAGAGCCTTTACTCTTATTACACAACCTAGCTCCATTTGACCTTTAGGAAAACTCTCTTTAGGTTGGCAAAAGCCTTCCTAAAATTTAAAACTAGAGGCAAGACCACCCAGGATATTTGGTAGTTCCTCTTGGCTCTTTCATTGGGGTTAAGACTTCTCCTCTTAGGTGAAATTTTGAATCGAAACAAGGAGAAAACTAATTCATAAATTAATGTGTAACCTAGAGGCCTTCCTTCCCTTCACATCCCCTAGTTTGGTTCTTGTTTTCCTTCAAAAATGTGATGGTGACTCTAGTCCTTCCTTTATTGCTCTCTTTGGTGGCTAAGAGAGTGTTTCTATGTGTTAGCGGTTCTCCACTTTAATCACTGTGCTACCCCACACATACCCATATGTATCAAATGTTATTGTTTCAGTGGCTACTATTTCATACTTTATATCTTAGCAACTAGGAAAATTCCATGAATGATTATAAATTGATTATAGATAATATATAAATGAGGTCAACTAATAATAAAAATTTAATAATCTAATTTTAAGGTAAAATTTATCCAAACACCACACATACACACACATATATGACAAGTGTGTAACAAAGAACCCACTTTGTAAAGTAATTTGGTTGCCTAATATATACAGTTAATTAAAGAAATAATTGACTAAAAAAATAGCATACATTTTTCACAAACTTTAAAATGAACCCTATTCCTTCTCATTATATTTTTTATATTAAAATATATTCTTTTTTATATCATTTTTTTCTTTAGTAAGGTAGAGATGTAATGTAATGTTTAACATTTTAACTAAATAGAATAAAATTAAGTAAAAAGATTATTGTAAAGTAAACATTTTAATTAGTTCAAAATAAAATAAAATAAAAATAGAATTAAAAATTAAATTGTGTAATTTCTAAATTAAATCAAATTTAGAATATTTACATGTAAAATTATTTTGAGGCGGATTACTGGACTAACAAATTTAAACATCGACTAGACTATTGTTATTGTTGGGAATTTTGCAATGGGAAAATACCAAAACCAGAAAAACAAAACACAGAGGCAATGCTCTGTTTTCTTTACACCAGGATCTTTTGCACAGAGGAGCCTTAAAAAAAAATTTACAGAGCACAGAGTATTGCACCACCATAAAAGATTTCCATTCATTAAAATAAATTCACTGAGACATATTTCTTTCTCTTACTGTGAGGGATTCACCAAAACATTTCACCAAAAACAAAATTACTCTGCCTCTGTTACAAATGAGTTTTACACCACTGTAAAATCTTCTTTTCACATTCACTGCTGTAAAATAGCTTTTACATTTACTGCTGTAAGAATAGAAATTCTTACATAAGTTTACTGCTGAAAAAAAAATTCTTTCACATTCACTTCTATGTGAAATTCTTCATTACATTCGAAGTGCTGGAGATTTTACATTTCATATTCAAATAAAAAACATTGCCATACCATTCGTTTCAACAAACAACTATATCCACCTGTAATAAGAGATCCAATTGCATTCACTGTGGGGAGTCTTTTACACTGCTGTGTTTCCCCTGTTCTTTTCGCTGCTGCGAGCCTGCTTCTCCCGTGTGCAAAATTACACAGTCACTTACACTTGCAGAATGGTCAACCACCAAAACAAAATGGTTTTACATGTTTCGTAAAAACTAAACTTACGCGACCCCTCGTGAATAATAAAAAAAATATTAAAATTAAAACAACTAGTTATGCCCATGCCTATTTTAAATTCGTGCCCATACATGCCGTATGAAGACATAAAGTCTTTTACCTAAGTTTATGACACATTTATTAAAAACATTAAATAAAACGTGCGGTAATAGTAAAAATAAAGTTCGGGCTGGTTGTTGATAATGATTGTCCGTTGACCTGATCGGACTCAATTCGCTCACCAACCTCTGACAAAACAAACGACCTTTAGCGTCCGGGGAGAGGGTGGTATTGTGTTCGTACACTGGACACGTGGCAGCTGGTTGGGGTGTTCGGAGGCCCTCTGACAAAAACCCCTTTTTACCACAAGCATTGCGAAATGCCTCCACGTGGTTCGGTGGTTTTGCTGGGTGGTTTTTAGGTGCATTAAATATTTGCCCGCGCACGGTTGAAATTACAAATTCAACACTCCCCTTTAATTTCAACTGCTGGGCATTCGGTCATACCCAGACACTTCCTCAGAAATTCAAAGCTTTT
>APFE031429121.1:8118-20532 GCA_000404065.3 Pinus taeda | reverse complement strand
AGGCTGCAACCTGCAGAGAGCTACAACTCTCTCTCGTTTTCCAGTCTCTCCTGGAAGGGAGCTACAACCCCCTACTTCTTTTCTTACAAGGACCACTTTTCATAAATTTTCAAACTAGATCCATATACATCAAATGATCATCATATAAATTACAGTCAGCTGCAGTAACCAGATCAAAATAACAGAACTGAACCCAGAACACCTTATTAACAGAAAAATTCAGTCAACAGAAGATCTTAAGTCAGATACGCAGTTTTCTTTTTCATTGGCCTATGTCGCTACGCACTTCACCCTCTACTTCTCTGTGTATACCCGCAGAGCTCCTTCTGCTGCACTGCGTGACCACGCACTGCTTCTTCTACTACGCTACGTACAATACACATCCAAATACACTATCGCACTGCGTACTTCACTGAAGACACGCACCCAAAGACACTATCGCGCCGCGTACTGTTTCTATGTGTACGCACCTAAACCTCGGTCGCTCTGCGTACCCACGCACTTCTCCTTCGATGCCTATGCGTACCCACGCACTGCGCCTTTGTTGCCCCTGTGTACCCACACACTTCTCCTTCTTCTGCTCTGCATACCTACGCAGAGGCACCGTTAGACACCTATGTACATCAGATTAGGGCTGAATTTACAGATCACCAGTGTGCTACAGTTAGACGGATGCCCAGATCTGATCAAGCGCTCGAGAGATCACCCTTTACAGATTCGCTTTCCACTTTCACTTTCATATAGATAAAGCCTTTTGAAACAATAACCCCATAGATCAGATCTTAAGATATTCAACCCAAAAGCATACCCAAGCCAAATGATCTCCTTTGCTTTATATAGGCAAGCTCTTCCTCAAATCAAGGATCATGGGGCTCAATAATAATAATAAAATAAGACAATACCATGGGCCAAAACCATGATAACCCAATACCGTCGGCTAAATACCAAGGGTAAAACATAAGGAACCCCACGTGCGCACTTTACTGCCTTGAAGTGTGTGCACTGGGGGTACGCACCTCATGAATGGGTAACTTGCATGTCTGGACGCGGTCCCTGCACAACGTACCTGCAAGTACGCATCTTCTGAACTGTTTTCCTGCGTACTTCTTAATTTTCATCATATTGAGAGCCTTGCCATGGGTGTTTCCATCAAGTACAACATCTGTAACATATAACCATACCTGAAACATAATGCCAACAGAATGCTCAAGCACTATTATGACCCATGAGCATAACACAGCTGCATATTGTACATAATATCTATATTTTCAGCATTTTTTCTTTTGTACAGCAGATAGATAAAAGAACAACCACAACAGATTTTGAAGAACGATCAGCAAAACCATATCAAAAATGACATAGATGCTTGAAAAGCTACATAAACAAATTGGAGGAAGGTCTACAGAGCAGTGAACCAATGATAGACAGTGATACAGGTTAGCAAGACATAAAATGGTAATTCTTGCCCAAATGAGGTCATAAGACACTGCATACCAGCTCACTGGTTTCAGATCAAAGGTGTCAATACTAGAGAAGATTCACTGCAGTAAGAAGAGGAAAATAAGGCCATTTGACCTACTGTTTTTGGCTTTCCTCCAGGAAAAGCCATCCCCAAGTGGAGCCACTGTTAAGTTCCTATACCAATAGGTTTCAGATTTCATGATTGACAGTGGAAGGGCCAAATATGTTCATCATTGCAGGCTGCAAAGGTTCCATATTTTGTGTACATGCTATGAAAATTAAAAAATGAAAAGAGGGTATGCCTTAAAAGAATAATCAAAAGGCAAGAAAATCAAATGGTCAAAAGAAAAGTGAAAATGAACCCCAAACTAAAGGCCAGGAAAGTGGCCAGTCAAAATGCCACTACTATCTTTTGGGCAGTATCATACTCTGCAAATACTACTGCTAATCATACTTGATGGATGGCCCAATAGTCTAAACTGGACCATGCCATGTTTAAATTGCTTGTTGCAAAATAGAGAATGTTTCCTGTCCAAACAGCTCAAGCTTGGCAGATGACTAGCTAGGTAGAGAAATGAAGGAGCCCAACTGCTTAATCTGGGTCCTTGGAAGAAATAAGGGTACATGTAGATAGGAGGGCAGTCAAAAGAAAAAGAGAACAATCAGGGTCTGCTAATTCAAGTGCACCCACTTCAAGTGATGAAAAAAATGTTAGGATTACTAGGATGGGTAAGTAGTGCAAGGTTGCAGAAAGGATGGACCATCACCAATTGGCTTATCAAGTACAAGACTCATTCCATTCAAGATATGGGCATCATAGTAGAGGTTGGAGGACAAAACATTGGAAGCATGTCTAATTTCCCCCTATTTTCCCCAAAACATCATTTACTAACATCCCCAAGGACCTTGAGATCTGCTCAAAGAATATCCAGTTCCACTTCAGTTCATGACAAGATACTAGGTCAAATCATGAAGTTTAGTCAAGAAAAGAAGCTACATTTTTTGTGTAAAAACCTTCATTCTCAATTCCCTCACCCTCCATTCCTAAGTTTTACTTCTTGAAACTTAGTATTTATCCCTTCACTCACCTCACAATGTCATATTAACAACTAACATATTATTTAGCTCCCTAACTACCCCCCTTCCCTAATTCTATTAGGATCTATGAAAAAATTCCCAAAAAATATGTATAAATACCCTCCCCCTAGCACTACAGCTATATAACCCTTCCTTGGGAAATATTAACCCATCAGGGGTTAGTATTAACCCCCTTTGACCCTAAAACTATGGATTTTCAAACAAAACTATGGTTAAAAATAAAAAAAATCAGAATCCTCGCCCTCATTAACCCTTCCTACCCCTTTTTTCCACCCGAAATACATTTATTATAATGTTTTTTAAATTAAAACATTTATAAATGGGCGTGAATAAACCCAAAAACCGAAATCCTAATGTTTTTAATCCCCCCCGCGCTTAATTTATTAAATTAACCGTTTAAATTGGCTGGTCGCCGCGGCATTAAACAGGGGTCACATCAGGGTTGCCGCCCACCGTCCGATCACCGACCCCGCTCATCCAATGATGGGCGGTCATTTTCTCATACAAAGTGCCAGACCTTTTGCGTCCGAGGGATTGGCGGTATTACCGCCGCACCCCCGCGACGCGTCGGCCTCCTGCACTGTTCGGAGCCCCCCTCCCCCCTCAAACTACTTACCACCTATGGGGCCTCCGAGGAAACCACTTACCGCCCATCCCCCTTTGCTGACGTCACGCCCCCATCAACGTGACGTCACCCCACCTTTTTCGCCATCGTGCCTCCACGTCCTCTGTCCACCCTTCTGCCCTGCCACCGTGTCATCGCCACCTGGCCACCCACGTCAGCTGCCACGTCACCCTGCCGTACCCGAACCCATGATGACGTTAGCATGATGTCATCACCAAAAAGGCGCCAAAGGGCCAAAAATGCATAAAAAGACCCAAATGACCGTTATTTGTCATTCTCATTCATCGTTTTCGGAGCGCCTCTGCATGCAAAAAACGTCGTTCAACGGCCGAAATCCAAAATTCACCTGCCAAAGTTGCTACCACCCTCATCATCGACCCAAGTACCTGCAACTAATCCAACTCGACACCTCCTGCACCGTAAAAACCAGGTATTTGCCGCAGGCGACCTTCTTTACCCACATTTCTCCTATTGTTCTCTTAAATTCCTGTAAAGCAACTCTGCAAGAGATCCTCACTGATAAATTGTCCACTAAAGACACTCAAAAACCTGGTAAAATCCCTACACCACAAGGCTCTGCAAGAAACCCGTGCCCTTCTAACAATTTCACCATAAAAACGAATTGGAGAAGCCAAGCCACTAGCTAAAAGTAAATACAAACTGCTCCCTCATCCCTGATATCAAAAATTCCCTTAAAAAACTAGCTAATTAGCTCAAACACACTCTGGTTTTTCCAACAGAGTGCCCCTTAGTTCATCAAAACCTGTAAGAGTTTCCTTATACTCTCAAGCTGCTCACTGCCAAACACAAATTAGCAAGCATTCCTCAGCCTCTGCACCAATCCGAATCTCAAGTAAACATCCAGTTAAAATCAGACATGGCCACTCCATCTGCACTGGATGTAGCTCCTGTGAATCCACCCAATAAAGAGCTTGAAGCTATGCCACTGGTAGACAGTGATTTCCTCATTGCAGATTTTGTGGTAGAGAGGAACCACTTACAGACCTTCTGCAAGCTGAGGAACAGTCACTTGGACAACAGTGACATGTATGGCATCTGGGAGTCCAATCTGCCCACCTATTTCCTACCATCTATAAATGTCTTTCCTGAAGTCATTCACCTCTGTGCAGAAAACTATGACCAGAAGCTCAGAGCTGTAAAGTCTCCATCTGGGAGCATCCTCTTCTACATCACACCAGAATCCATCAATCAAATGCTGAACTACAAACAAACCCAGCTGTTATACCCATTTTCCATTAAGTACTTGCTGGATGAGGGCTCCAAGCTCTCTAACACAAACATTGCTGCAGTGGCCAAAAATTTCATGAAGGCAGACTGCCAACCTTCTGGGCCACCTCCTTTTTCATATGCCAATTTCAATGAGGTAGGCAAGCTGTTGGTGGACATGTTAACCTCTGTACTGGGGTTCACCACAAATGAGCATGTTGATGAAATTGTGCTGGTCATGCTATCTGCATATAGCCTTGAGAAGCCCCCTGCTGTAAAATACAACTATGCCAAGTATATTTCCAAGAAGATGCATGACCAACTGTCAAGGATGAAAAGGGAAGCAATATTTAAATATTCATCATACATCTATCACCTGTTCATGTATTATCAGACAGATTGATTCCAGTGCCCAATCAAGAAGCTAGACTCAGAGGGAGAGAGGAGGTTTGTCATCTTCTAGTCTTCAGTCTTCCACCTAGTCTAGAATTCTCCCTATTCATACTGTGAATTTATTAACCAATTTGTTTATCCAGTCACATGCCTCTTAAAGAGGACTCCTCTTGTCAGATTGTCCAAAGATATGCAGAAAATCTTACAGCTGTCCAGGAATTACAAAATAGGTGATTGGTATTTATACCAAAATCACACAATTATCAGAATCTATGGCTGTGAGCTCTGTCGCTACAGGCTCCCAAGGTATGTGCCTATGAGGTTGTTTGCCCTGGAATACTATAGACAAATCATAAACTTTGATATGACACGCTTCCACAGTGCCAATAAGAAAGCTAATCTCAAATTCAGAGACCACCTAGGCCTTTTCATCATGAACAAGAAAGATGGTTGGCAAGAAGCTGATCAAATATTGGGGCAGCAGCTCAAACTTAAAAGAAGTTTCTGGTGGGTCCCTTATGACCCTGAAGGCTTTACCAGTGCTAGGAGAGTCAAGTATAGGCTGCTAGCCTATAAACATTGCCCATATACACAAATAGAACACTTTGCCAACCAAGATGAATGGGTGCCTGAATCAATAGTAGAAGAATTTACTCAGAAAGAGAAAATGGAGCAGACTGTGAAAGATTTAGAAAAAACTCTTGACTTGGATTCTTGTCAACAGGTCCTATTCAAACAACCAGTTCAAGTAGGAGAAGGCACTTCCACTGCTCCAGCTATACAAACTACCCAGCAAGCATCTGCAACCACCACTACAACAAAAGGCAAAGAAATAATGGATAACAATAAGAGACAGAGGCAGGGCAGCCCAGCACCTCAAAGGATCAAACTCAAGGGCAAGTCCCTTTATAGCAAACTGGACCACCCCAAATCCCAGTTGTTATCTCAAAATCAGACCTGGAAGGCTGCAGACCAGGAAGACCTCAAGTAACTATTTCAAACCTACTTTAGGCTGAGGCTTAGCCTCCTCAACCTGAGAGGGCTCTCTCTTAATGGGTTAATGATTTTGATTAAAGATAAGATGGCTAACTCTTATAGAACAACTGTGAAAAATATGAATGGTGGAAACACATTAAACAACTATCCATTGGGCTTATGGAGTCAACAACACCTCAATATAACAATGAACTCAACCTTACATGGAAGAGGGCATCAGCATTAAACATTCAGAACATAAACTCATATGGGACCACACAGTTATAAATGTATACAGGAAGTCAGAGCACATTCAGTGAATTCTGAGTGATTATACATCTATACCACTGTAAGAATTAAGAAAAGGACAACATCACATATTCTGAACAGAAAAAATCCTTCATGAATCCTGAGAAGTAAAGTCAAACATGTATTACTGAAAATGAGTCTTACATAAGCCAAATACAAGCTTTTCCATAAAATTTCCAACCTCTTGCTAATTCGACCTCTTGCTATATATAAAGCATTTACAATTAGGATTCCCTCATCCATGATCAAGAGAATTCGAATTTGTCATCAGTGACACCTATTCTAACCATAAAACAAACCATTAATTAGAACTAGCTGTTAACTAGGAGTGCTAGTGACCTAATACAACTAGTAGTGTAACTCCTTATCATGATTACAACAACCTAATCTAAGCATTTAAAGCATTATTTGACAACTTGAAACCTCAAGAAGTCGAATTTGATGAAGCCTCCAACGTGGTCATCTAACTGCTGAAGACAAACCCTAGAAATTAGGGAACATGTTTCCCTATTTTTAGGTTTAGGATCCCTGAAAATGGCATGTGGAACAGAGCCTTTATCTCCTCAAACATGACACATTTTTCAAAACGGAAGGAGGTTTTTGTATTCCAGGATTTCTAGAACAAAAACCTCTCTTGGTTTTTTAAAATACTTCTCCAGCTGTCCAGACTTGATCCTTGATGTTCCTGGAAACTAGGAGACTGTCCATTGCTCTGTTCTGGCTGAACAATGGGTCTTGGGACAGAGCTCATAACATCTCAAAAAAAGTGTATTTGGAAAAACTGAAGGAGGATTTTGTGAACCAATCCATTCTGAACAAAAACCTCTCTTGGTTTTTTGAAACACCTTCCCTACCGTCCAGAATGATTCTTTGAATAACAAGTGTAAAAATATGCTTGTGGAAAACTGCACCTACAGCAGTTTCGTAGCACAAGTTTGATCATTCATTTCTCTCAAATAATAATGGATTTGAAAACATTGGAAGAGGATTTTGTACTTTAGTATCTTAAGAATTAAAACCTCTTTCACTTTTCAAAGATGAGTTTTTAACTGCTTAGAAACACTTCTATAAATTGACTGGTAAAAATAGGGAGAGAAAGTTCCTCCTTTTTTGCTTTTGGTCTCCACAAGGATCTTCAAAATCAATTATGCCTGCTGTCCTTCTTTGATTACACAAAAATGTTTTGGAATATTTTTATTTTCATGTGTATACCTTGCCCATGTACCTGTATGAAGACAAAACCTTCTTCAACGCTGCTTGAAGTATGATGAAAATACTAGCTGTGATCACTTTTATAACAAATGACTTATGGTTCATATATTCTTTTCCTTTGCCCTTTTTGCCCTTGCTATGTGTTTGTGTTGTGTGAATGATCCTTATTCAGAAGCTCCTTTTTGAAAAGGTTTCCCTTTTGTCCCTCCAAATTGGTCAACTTCATCAAAATATGTGGCTACAGCAGTTTCGTAGCGCGCTACGAAACTGCTGTGCATTAGGCATTATCTTCAGCAATTTCGTAGCGCGCGCTACGAAACTGCTATGTAATCACAAAAACACAGTTTAAATGCCAAAATTTGACTATATTGAGCCTCTTTGTATTGGAATGTCTTTTTCAACTGCCCTGAAGCTATTCAAAACTCAAATGGAGATGCATCATCAAAATTTGGTACATGACCTTACTTGCTATGTGATTTTCCTTAGCTAAGGAAATTCTTTCTGCTAGCTTAGTTGTATCTTCAAATCCTCAATTTGCCTCTTCATAATTCTGATGTTGGGTCTGAGCCTATTATTAATCCATCTGATGTATCTTGCCTTGCTTAACTTAGGAACTGCCTCGCTTGAAACAATGATGAAGATTTCTGATCTCTGCTCACCATAAGCTTGTTTGCTCAAACTAAGAATGGTAGCAAATGTCTATTGCATGAACACGACCAAGATATGCATGAATATGTTTAGGATCAATTAACTCTTCCCTTACCCTTTTTCTTTGAAATTTTGTCAGTGATAACACCAGTTCTGCAAACAGCTCTCAATGAAGAGAGAGGAAAAAAGAGAGATAGAGAGGAGGTCACACCTCCAAGTGGGTCAACACAGCAACCAGAGGCCAAGAGGCCAAGAATTGACCCTGAAACAGAGGAGGAAGATATCAGTGAGGAAAGGGCAGAAAGCCATAGCAGAGAAAGGCAATCCAGGCAGCAGACTGCCACTAGCTCATTTCAGCTAGAACAGGCCATGCAGCAAGGCACAGAGGTATCCTCCTCAAGGCAGCAGGGCAAGAAACCAGCTAGGATCAAAGGAGGTTTCATGAAGATCAAGGCACAAAATGAATTGTTGAGAGTGCAACTCTATGATCAATTCTTGAAGGCCATTCCCTCCAAAAAACAAAGATTGATGGCTGCTTATGATATCAAAGAGGAAAAAATGATTTTTACTCATTTAAAGCCTAAAGTTCCACATCCCAAAACCTCTGCAGATTACTTAAGAACAAACTTGGAGGTATTTTCTAAAGACATACACCCCATGGATCAGATAGATCTACACAAACAGACTAGGGAAATGGTGTATGCCACACTTGCAGACAGGGCCATGCTGGCCCATCAGTTAAAAGAAGCACTAAAGAACACAAATACACAGCTTGATTTGGAAAGGTTGTCTTCCTCTGCTAAGGACAACAGAATAAAGACTTTGGAAGATATAATCATTGATCTGGGACATGACCCAAAGGATACAAAGGGTGTTAGGGCCCTTATCAAGAAAAAAGAGGATGGCATTGCTGCACTGAGAAAGCAGGCAAAATTGCCTCCAACCATTCACCCTCAAACAACAGAACTTGCACAAGAAAATCAAGTAGATGATGCCATGGATCTGCTTCTGATGATGAATCAAAGAATATTGCAAATGGAAGTAGAATTAGAGAAGGCATTGCAGGACAAGCAACGGGAGTCAACCTCCCAGCCCCCTCAAACATCTACAACTCTTGGACCTGCCACTCCTACACAAGAAGCAGCAGCCCCTCCTGCCATTCCAGCACCAACCACAGCTACATCAGCAACAAGAGCAACAGTAGAAGCAACAGCAGCAGCATAATCCAACATGAGTATGGAGGACTTGATGAAAGCTGTCAAAGAGCTTGAAAATCAAGTGACAAAAATAAATGAAGCCAAGGATAGACTGGCCAAGCTAGAGGCCAGCTATGATAAGTCCAAGATGACAGTGGTAGAAAAGAAAAGAGAAATAAAGGCCTTGGAGGCCAAAGTAAAAACTTTGGAAAAGGAATTGCTCCTAGGCAAGACCTTAGCAGAAATAAAGAAGGTAATTTGGGCCAAAATTGGCCAATCAATACAGGACCAATGGAGGTCAATCCAGGCAATATATGAGTAGGTTGAACTAATAGGCATGGCTCATGTTGAAATACAAAGAGCCAGAACAGCACTAGGAATCATGCCTGAGCAAGCCAATAAAATGATACATTTCCTAAATAACCGCACTAGGGAGGAATTGGCAGCTCTAGAGATAAACAACAGAACAGACACCATCCTGACAGCTAAGAAAGTGCTGACCTTGAGGAACTTCACTCAAACTTTGGAAAGAAAATGTTAGGAAATGAAGGCAGAAATTGATGAATTCAGGGCAAAAATGATAGTGTTACAGGATAAAGGACTGCCAAGCCTAGTGACTGGCATAGGACAGCTGCTGTCATATAATAAGTATATGACAAGGATCAACAATTATGTTGAAAATCAAATAACAGCATCCAGCAGCTCCACAGAAGAAGCAGGGCCTCCCTCTAGGCAGTCTCTGTATGACAAATTAGAAAATCTATTTTTTATTGAGCATGAGATAAATCATCTGTTTGAGGTGCCTCCAAACTTCTACAGATATACAGAAGCAGATGAAACACTGGTGAAAATAAGGAGGCATCAGTTACCTCCAGCTGATTGGTGGCAGGCAATGCTGGAAATTCTGCCCAGATGATACCACTAAATTATTCCTTTTTGTGAAAAATCAGATCTCAGTCACAATACAGGTCAGCAGGCAAATCACAGGAAGTATATGTACAGTGACTCACCAAAGCACCCAGACAACAGACTCAATTAACGCATAATTAAAGGCACAGCTACAGCCAACTTTCCTGAGCCATAAATTCAAAAGTTGTCTGACAGAAAGATAGCTGCCATCTCAGCATTAAATTCTGTAGTTATTTCCTTCATTTACTTTTTGTAAGAGAGTTGGTGGTGAAATTTATTGCACAATAACTCACTATTGAGATATTTTGTATCCCATTTTTGTATATATATGCCCTCAAAGAACGTATTGAGGGTCGGTTGTAGTGAAAACGCTTTCTGAAGATCTCTATTGTATACTTGAGACATTTTGATAATACAAATTGCTGGTGGAGTTCCTAGTTCCTATGCTGTCAGAAGGTGGAAAGGAATGGCTCTGTTGTGTTACAGAATTCCTGTGTCATTTGCTAGAACAATAAGTTATTCTGAACTGTGTATGTGTTTTTCTGTGTATTCCATAATTCATATGTTTTCATGATCATAGTAAATAGAGAAAAAGAATAGCCTAGGATTTGTCTGAACACGCTATGCTCAATCTCTATTTCTAAATATGTTTTCTTCTGGATTAGCCATGGATATGAATTCTTAATTGCTCATGTCTAAACTAATTCTATCATTGTGAATATTGTTTAAGAATTCTTAACTGCACTTAAGCAATACTTTCATTTTTCCTTTGTTAGCATAGTGAAAGATTCTTAATTGCCTTTCACTCACTAATTCCATAACTTCATTTCATAAATCTAAGAAATTGTTCCACAGATGCCTATCTGGCTCTGCAGCAACACTCTGCCTTCAAAAACCCTACTTCAGCAGCACACTACTTGAACTCCATTGCCCAATGGACCAAACTGTTCTGTAATCTATACCTTAGCTCTATTTGAATTCACCAACCCACCAAACTCAAACAAAACAGCACACCATAACTAGCCTAAAATCATCCACCAACAAAGCTAAATTATAAAGAGAGAGCCCTCTCCGGTTACAAGTAGGCTAGGACCTGTAGCTAAAAGATTGGTCAGTGGTTACCTCGGCCGTATTCCCTTTAAGAAGTAGGGAACAACCTGAGAGTTAACATTAATGGCGACTCACACTGGGGACTTATTTCAAAATTACCAATTGAAAGGAAATAAGCTTCTTGTTTAAACCTTATCATAAGATACCAAGGAAAGAAAACTCAGAAGCTGGCTCCAAAGAAGAAATCTCATTACACTAGGTCCAACCATGATCCAAACCCCCCAGTTGTCTTTGAAAACCCCAGCTTAATCCCCAAGATCTTGAAGAAACAAGAGCAGCTAAGAGAGCTCTCAGATTCAGATACAGAACCAATTTAGCAGAGCTATATTCCTACTCCTGTCAAAGCATCAGTTCACCCTCACATAACCCCTACTTATCCTAGTTCCTCATCTACTTCCCAAGGTAGTTTATCCACTCCTCCATCCCCAACACACCTTACTCCTGTTATCCCTGTTGTTCCAGTTGTTCCACTCCTTCTTGCTGTCCCTTTTATCCCTGCAAATATGGCTAGATATGCTCCTTTACACCTGCCTGCAAATCTAGGGGCAATGCCCCAAGACTATCAAATTTATACAGCCCAGCAACACACCAAGAGAATGTAGGACTATTTTGAGAACTGTGAGATAGATGATGAAGATGTAAGAATGAAACTTTTTGTGCAAAGCTTGACAGGGGATGTAAGGAACTGGTTTAGGTCTCTAGCTGCAAATTCTATACTCAATCCAAATGCCTTATACCTAAGTTTCTTAAACATATGGGAAAAGAAGAAAGACCCTCTACACATACTAAGAGAGTATGATAACTTAAAAAGGGGTCCACAAGAAATAGTGCAAGATTACTGTGCTAGGTTCAACAATGTATATAACGCCATCCCTCAGAACTTAAGACCTCCACCTAATTTGGCCTTGATCAAATTCCCTGATGGATTTTATCCATATATGGCATATCAATTAAGAGAAAGAGCACCTCCAAGTCTTGCAGACATGCAGAATATAGCTGTAAGTGTGGAGGCAAACCTGATTGCCAAGAGAACCAGAGCAAAAAATGAGAGAAGAACAACATTTAAAAAGGAACCCTCAACCTTTGACCAAAAGCTAGATGCAATCATGAAGGGTATGGAGAGGTTGGGGCATAGAGTTGAGACCATGGAGAGAAAGTCCTCTTGGGAAGGGAAAACAAGCAACACTACCAGGAATCCCAATTTTAGAAAAAACCAAAACCCAAATGCTGGGAGGACTAGTCCTGATCAAA